>JNEM01000090.1:0-14309 GCA_000697335.1 Conidiobolus incongruus B7586 | reverse complement strand
TATATAATTCTACTCTATTTATAATGAATTTAAGATATATTGATTCAAATAAATATTAAATCAGTATATATTAATATTTATTAAAATGTTAATTTTAACCATAAAAAAGATCAGCCTAACTTTGGTATAATATTAACACTTTAAAATTTATTTTATTTTTCTACCTTCTGAAATAATTTTTTTATTATAATCTACTTTTTAATATATAATAAATTTTGATACTATATATATAATTATTCAATTCTTTCATATTTTATGAAACCTGTATGACTTGATTGAATATTTTAATTATTAATCCTATAATAATAAAAAACAATGTTATTGAATAAATTAGCTGTTTAAATTATTAGATGTTAAAACTGATTGTTTAAGTTTACTTATAAATCACAATTTTCTCAATATATAATTTAATGATTAAATAATTATGCTTTGGATCAAATTATTATGTATTATTAAAGATGATAAACTAAAATGATAATTATAGAACAAAATTTCCAATTAATATTAAATATAAATTATTATATTATATTATATAAAAAACTTAAAGTTATAACGTTCTATTAAATCAACATTAACTTTTCAATAATATTAAATATTAATTTTATATCATTGGTAAAATCTCGTTCACCTCAAATATCTATTTCATATATCAAATTTTTAATTTAATATAAAATTATAGTTAATATAATTAAATTGAATATACTCAAATTAAAAAATAAATATAATTTATCTAATCTCAATTTAACTTGAAATTAATATTAATATTATTAAAATTAGTTATATAATAAATTAATTTATTATATTCAATATTTATCAATTTAATTAAAAAATATATTTATTAAAATCAGTGATTCTCAATATAGGATTAAGATTCTGAATAGATTTAAAAATTAGTCAACTTGAATTATAAATACTTTATATAATAGATAGATAAAGATATTATTATAAAATATATTAGTATGTTTTTTATCGTATTAACTTGTATTACTTGTTGAATACTTAATATTTAAATAGCTTGTTAAATTTTAATATAATTAAAATGATATTTAAAGTAATTTTTAGATATAAATTATACTATTTTATTGTTATTTATATTAATGAAACACATATCAATAACTTAATAATATTATAAATTGATATTGGATTAATTTTGGACTTATATCAAGTTAACCAATGGGTGATTTGGTATAATTTCCAAAATCAAAAAATTATAATATCATTTTTCTAATCATTTAGATATCAATTATGAATTATCGTTAAAGGCTTTGTAATTCGATTTGATTATTAGTATTTATTTATGAATTTTAAATTAATTTATATATTGTTTTGATATTAGTTATACTATTATATTAAAATACATTAGATGTTAGATATTATATATTAATCATTATAATTATAATATATGATGAAAGATTATAACTTACTATTATTTTTTGGCTAATTGAAATATAAAATTATCCATACTTGTTCGTTCAAAACTGAATAAATAATAAAATAACATTTATAAAAAATATGGCTACAAACTAATGATCTATATATTTATTTATAATATAAATTTATCAAGATATTAAAGTTATTTATTTAAGTTATTAAATTCAAAAGCCTATTAAATAAATAGCAACTACATATGTTATTAATATTTCATTGGTATATTATATATATATATATATCATAAAAAACTATTAATAATTATGTCGAATGTTAATTTAATTTAAAAATTTTATATATAGCGTTTAATATGTATACATTGTATGTTAACAAATATTTAAAATTATAAAGTAATTCTAATAGTTTATTTAATAGCAAGTTTTATAATAATCAAAATCAAATCTTTATTCAATTATAATTGCAATTTTGAATAATATACTCAGTTAATATTGAATGAATCATAAAATAGAAAAACATTCAATTATAAAGGGATTGTTACTAAAAATTCAAGTATTAAAATTTTTGATAACTATTTTAAAAAAAAATAAAATTAAGAACTAGCAAAAAATATTTGTAGATTAAGGTATTAAATATTTTATTAAAAGATTTTAAAAAGCTTTTATTTTTATCTGTTTGAATGAGCAGATAAATAAATGAATAATTTGATTGCAATCAATTTAAGGTTATAGATAAACTTATGATTTGATAACAACTTCGATTAAAGATAATGAAATAACAATAATGTTATATTACTCTAGCATAAATTGAAGTATGGTAATCTAATTTATTTTTCAGTATCCCCAATTATAAAAATTTAATATGAATCAAATACAATGTTAAATATTTTATATATAATCGGTAGATTTTAAATATACATAAATTTGATAACATTTGAAAAAAATATCAAATATTTTCCTCTTTTATTTAGTTAATATAAGTTTTACCATTTTTATTTTAACTGTACTAAATGATCTATGGTATATAGTAAAAATTTATAGCCTTAGTCATTTAATATTTTTCGAGTAAATATATTAGGTATACAGGGATTTATAAAACATTTCATTTCTTTAATTGAAAAATTCAAATTTGATCAAAATAATACAAATAATTTAATTTTATAGTTTATCAAAATAAATTGGTTTGCAAATTCGGAAAGTTATGCAATTCCTTTATTAATTACTAAACTTAATATTATATCATGATTTTAGTTTATATATTAATGTTTGATATTAATTCAATGGATACAACCCAATTTTCACAATATGTTCATTCTGACATTGATTGATAATATTTACTGCCATTTAGGTATAAATTGATATATACTTCAAAAAATTTAAAAAATTTATTTATTACTGTAACAAATTAAAAAAATTAATCCTTGATACTATTAGTACTGCTTAGCATAAAAAGTGATTATTGATCTAATTAGAAGTTAAATGATATTAATATTAATATTACTGGTTATACAATTATAATAAGCCAAGGATTCATAATAATTGTTCACATCTGTATTTTTTTAAAAAAGTTTTTCTATTTAAAATATCATAAATAAGATGATATGTTCAAAAGGTAAGGATAATTGCAATTATCTATAAATCGATACTTTATATAGAATAAAATACAAAATGCATATTAAATAAATTACATATTCACGTTCGCTATCTTTATCATATTGATTTAACTCTCAATATCGTTCCAAATCTTCAATTGAAAAAAACTTCTATTTGTAGGATTATGTGCCGGGTCTAAAGATAAATCAAAAATCATAACCATCTCTAAAGACACTTGCTATGACATCTATTGCATTATGACAAGTCACAGCATGTATGTGATCTACCATCGTAAAAAGCCTTCTCATACTAATAACTAAATATACTTTTAGGAATCTCTTTAATTCCATGAAATCGGTCCAACGGCATTATATTTTTATCATAATTAATTCTATTGAAACACCAAATGGGATTTAATTTTAATTACAAATATAAAATTTCTAAAATACACAATATTTAAAGTTGATATATAGAAATTTCAGGGTAATGAATCTTTGTATGAATATTCATAAATTAATATTATATTCCAATATTAATATTAAATAAATTTAGAAAAATTCAATGAATTGAATTAATATGTATTTTAGTTTTTGAGTTGATAATATTTCAGATATGTAATAGAATTTGATAAAATAAAATAATTTATAAATAGAGATTGTAGAGCTAAAATTAAAGGCCTTCGATTCTATTGAATCTATTTATCAAATATAATTATTACCATCTATCATTGCTGATGGGGATATCATGTTGATTATTTTATGAATATTTGTTTGAATTTTGAAAATAACAATTATCAAAATTGATTATTATAAAACATAGTATATTATGAGTACAAAATAATTCATTTGACGAATTGATAATAGTAAAATTATCTTGAATTTAAAAACTTAAATGTGTGAATAAATTTTATTTTTAATATTTTGGTTTAATGAGTTCTTATAGCGGAATTGGTAAATATAAAATATATTTAGTTAGGGTAAATCATGTTAATAATATTCCATGAAAAATTATAATTATAAAGTAATTTCAATGATTTAAATAGTCATTGGCCAAGATGAATTTTATATTAAGATATAAGAGATTGTTTGTAAAAAATATATATTGTGAAAAATTTTGTTAAAATGATTATATTAAATTTGGAATGACATATAATCAATGCAAAATAAAATAATTTAATTTATCCTTTTATAGATATTATGATATCTAAATAATACTAATAATTGAACAGTTTTTTTTATTTTATTTCAAAAGGAATATTATTCATTTTTCTATTTTAATCATTTGTTTAACAATTATAAATACTCGTCGTAGGAAATTTCCTTTTTTATTCAACCTATTGCCCAATCCAGTGTATAACAAGATTTTGATAAATTTCTCAGAGATCATAGCATAATAATTGTAACAATAAAAAATATAATTGGTTCATTTGTAATAGTATGATAAATCGTAAAAGGAAGATATAACAAGATTGGCTCTATATGACAATTCCTACAATTAATTTTAAATCATTATCTGTTTTAAAATTAATCCAAATTAAAAATTTTTCTCATC
The DNA here is from genome assembly GCA_000697335.1 of Conidiobolus incongruus B7586. Classification (NCBI taxonomy): domain Eukaryota; kingdom Fungi; phylum Entomophthoromycota; class Entomophthoromycetes; order Entomophthorales; family Conidiobolaceae; genus Conidiobolus; species Conidiobolus incongruus. The sequence goes on along the minus strand of JNEM01000090.1, from coordinate 9,780 downwards.
GAATTTGCGCACAAGAGAAATGATCAACATATAATCTGATATAAGTGGTTCAGTTAGTCAATTTAGTAAGCTGTGTCAATATATAAAGGACTAATTGTCATTGATTATAATAAAAGAAGTTTATTCCTGGATTTTGGTTTGGTTTTAATTAATAATGTCTGAGATTAATACAAATTCAACCCCAGTTAATAAGCTGGCTTGTACTAGATGTAGATCAAAGAGACAAAAGTGTGACAGAAAACTACCCGGTTGTACTCGCTGTAAGTCAACTATTTTTAAATGTTGTTATCCCGAACGAAAGAAGAGAAGGAGAAAGAGCGAGTTCATTGATTCTGAATTTAATAAAAACTTACCTGGGGCCAGTAAATTGAATTATTCAATTTCGACAGCCATTCAAACTAACCATATATTAGATATTAAGGCTCCTATATTACCCTCTAATGCATCTAGCTCTCCCCAAATGAGCCCAACCTCATACAACCCATTTCCATCTCCATCCTATTCAAACAATGCTGACTATATTCCTTATCAAAACACGAACTCATTTATTTCAAATGAGATATTTTTCAATCATTTAAGAACGATTTTTATGGAAAGGATATATCCTCACTATCAGATATTCACAATTGATGATTTTACACAAGACAAAAACTTTTGGGGATTTACACAAAGTATTTATTTAGTAGGATACTATTGCTACTATGGAAACCAAATCAACACAGCATCTGAAATGATGAATCGTATGTACCTGTGGACGCGTCGCCAAATGCTTCAAATGTCACCTAATATCAAAATACTTCAAACGTTGACTAATTTAAGTTTAATTCGTCTAATATTAAATGATCGAAAAGGCTTTGAGATCGAATTGGCATTAATAATGAGGATTAGTGAACAGCTTGGGCTTCATCAACGCTCTCAAAAGTTGGATGCAAAATTGAATTCTAAGAGGAATTTAATTTATCGATATATTCAAAAATTACACCATTTTAAATGGTGATCTATTAGACCAATCTTTTACTAATATTTCATATAATTATATAACTTAATTTGGTAAGGTTTCCAAATTTTCCTCATTATTGATTAATGAGTTGATAACTGTAATTACTTAATTAAAAGATCTAATAAATCCTTATTTACAATATAAAATTATTGACTAGTTTCTCTATTCAATTTAACTCTAAAATAGATAATATATATCCTTAAACTAGTTTATAAATTATCCTCATTTTTATTATTATTCAAAATTTGGTAATTTGTTGCGTATTAATATTTATTTAATATAATGAATTGAGCTTAATTTTGTTATTATTTTAAAATAGGTAATAAATTTTTGATAAATGAACTTTATTTACAATTGAAGTCGATTTTAATTTATTTAGAATACTCAAGTTATTTTATCCACAATTATAAACAATGTAAAGAATACATTTTCCGTTAAGAAAATGTAAATATCATCATTGAATAATATAAAATGATATCAATTAATTTTTTTATTCAATATCGAAGAATAATTAATTGAGTGTCAATGATAATTAGTAAAGTAACTTACTGTCAGAAGATACTTGACATCGTAATCATGCCATTTACCTTATATTTTTTCATTTCAATTTATAATATTATGACATTCATTGCAATTATGTATGCTGATTCCATATTGCGAGCTGTCACTAAATACTGTGACTATAACTCTAATATTAACTAGCTCATTCGCTCTTGGGAGGAAGTCCAAAAGAGATACATTACTCAATAAACAGTTGAACTATATATTCTGTCTTATATTCCACTTTGAACCTCTTTATGCAATTTTCCACCATCAACATACAGCTTAGATCCAAAAATTAAATTGTATATAATAATTTCAATATAAAAGGTTGTATATGAAAAAAAATAAAATTAATTACAATTTATATTTATCTCCTAAGCATTATATAAACAAATTCAGAAGGAAAAATAAAAAAATTCAGCTTTAATATACTTTTGAATAAAATCTAGTATTTACTATTGTCCTTACCACAATTATCATATTTTAATAATGAATTATACGTAGTTGTTTTTTAAAAAGAATCTATTTTCAAACATATTTGAAAAAATTAATGTTTATATAATTTATAACTTATATAACTACTATTTTGAAAAAATATAATCAATTGATATTTCTCTAATTAAATTACATTTGTATTAAGTTTGATACTAGCTTTATCTATAATAAAAATATAAAATTTTATTAATAGCAATAATAATTCAAATCTTCAAGTTACAAGAATATTATTTGCATTGAAATATTCTTCACAATTACTGAGCCGAATATTATTAAATATAATTTATGTCCGAGAAAGTGGATTTATAATGAGATTATCCTGGTATTTGTTATCATTATACATATTTTTAATATTTAAATAATTTAAGTTTAAATAAAGTAGAAAGCATTAGATTATTTTTCAAAAATTTTAAATATAATGTAAATTCTGATAATTGAAAAATAAAATGTTTAATATTTAAATTAAAATTATTGCCACGAGGTTTTCTTTTTAAATAAAATTTTCAACAATTCTTAATATCAAATTAAATCTTGAATCTTATGATTAATAGAAAATATACATTAATGGTATTTTATATTATTTGAATAACATTTGATATAGTCATTTTGAAAACCCTATATTGCCAAATAGATGATAATTATGGTAATTGCATTTCAAATACTTAATAAAATAGCAATTTTCAAAAATATCTATTGGATTATCATTTAATTATAGTTGATCTTGTGATTTTTTAATTACTGTTTCTTATCTGTTAAAAGAATTAAGATTATCAATTTAATAATTAAAATTTCAAATTGTGATTAGATTCGATTTTGATATAAAGTTATTGAAAAAGGACTTATATTAATCTGATTTTTTTAATATGAATTCTGAAAAATTCCTTCATCACTCAATAATCTTTAAAAATTATATAATTGTAAAGTTTAGTAACTTATTATTAACACTCTATCTTTTACTTGAAATCCAATATATCCAACCAAAATTCCTTAATATAAAAAATAAGCGTTGGTAAAATATTTTAATGAGCTACTGAGAGCATATTAGATAAAAGATAAAATTTTCACTCAATTTTGACACCTGGTGATTTTACCTTTATTCAATTTACTCATGTACATTACAATTAGAAATAGAATGAAATAATATTTCAATGTTGATAATTTTAGAATATTATAATACTAAACACCTAGATATATATCTATAAGTAATAGTTGAATTAAAAGATAAATTTTAAATGTATTTAACAATTGGGAAAAGAAAGCATAGTAAAAACTCAAAATACGTTGAATATTATATTTTATTTCGTTAATTTGAATGAAGTTGATTTACAAATATAATAACAACTTGATAAATATAACTTGATTACTCTTATATAGCCACATTTTCACTTGAAAGGCTTCAATAACTTACAAATATATATATATATCAAAGAACCATATATTTGGAATTAAATATTAAATTGACAATTTATATTATTTAAGGATATATAATATGAGTTTTTTCTAATGGGAACTATTAATTTTCTTGGTATTTTTACTAAATCAAAAGGAAAAGTTTTTTCTAAGGGAAATATTAAAATTAATTTTAATTGATAAATATATATATAAGTAATATTAAAAATAATAACATGAGTTTTAATTAATACAATTTTAAAAATTTATGGAAAATATTCTTGTACTAATGAATTGTGAATAAAAAACCTGTATTAATTACATAATTTAATCCATTATAATCAAATCCAAAAAGAAAATTAACGTGGAGTTAAAATGCGCAGAATATTCAAGTTAACAACTTTGTTTTTGAATATGTTTTTTTTGTTTGATATAAAAAACTTGCAAATTTTTATATAAATATATTTACCTTAATTTATTTTAAATACAAATATTTAAATATTAAGTTTAATCTACTCGGGAAGATATGAAATGGCCTTCTTGAGCATTTTTGATATAGTATTTGTTGTACTTAATTTTTGTTTATTAATTTAAAATTATTATGAAAAAATGTCTTAGTGAAAATAATAATATATTAATAAAATAATTTTAAATAATATAGTATTTAATATTTAACTAAATATTTAAGTGCCTTTAAGAAAAAATTGTTTATCCATGAATAATTTTATTTAAAACTTGATTTCACCAAAATTTGATCAGAATTTTCATCTTTGCGCAAATACTAATATTTCTCACTAAATACAATGAGTTTTTCATAATAACGCTCTATAAAGAAATATAGGCGTCAAATGGTTGATCAAGTGAGCTAATCAGATATAAAAGTAATCATAGATTATATTTTATAAATAGAAAATTCTAGCGAAATATGGCATTGATAGAAAATTTCGGTCGGTATAATATTATTTTGAGCTTTTATCAATTTTAAGTGCAATTCTCTATGATTCCAAAACAGTCGCCACTTCTAATTTTGGACAAACTACTACAGTCATTTAATGAATGACTATTTTTCAAATATATCAAAATATAACAATTAAAAATCAAACTTAAATACTAAAATAGCAAGCGAAATACTCTTTATTTCCAAATTGAATTTAATGATTTTACAAGAGTATCTTTCTGATTTGATAAATCGAATATTAATCCAGTCTGACAATTTTTGTTTAAATTTTTAAGGTATAATATATAATGCTTGAAAATTCAGCCTTCACACTTAAAAGGAATAATAACTATCTATTATAAATTGAAATTGTAACAGATTGATCATATAAAAGAGATTAATTTATCAATAGTCCTAATTTAAATAAAAAAATTATTAAATATTCAAAATATATGAGTTCATGACTGAATTAGATAATAACTCTACTAAACTCAATAAATTAGCATGCGTTAGATGCCGATTGAAAAGAAAAAATGTGATAGAAAATTATCAGGTTGCCCACGGTGCCAAGGAACTAATTTCAAGTGTACTTACCCAAAAAAAACAGAGAAGAAAAAAGCATGATAATAGTAGTTATTTTCCCAGTATAAGAACACTTCAAACAGGTAAATCATTATTTTTCTAAATTTAAATTGAATTCAAACTTGTATATCACTAGATATCAAAACTCCAATCTTATTTTCTAATATTTCTAGTTCTCCTTTATTAGGACAGTCTGGTGATAGTCAACAATCACTGGGGCCTTATGCTACGAAATACAGCCAGTTTCATATTATAATTCAAGCCCATTTATATCAAATGAGTTCCTAAATCAACTTTATACAATATATTTAAACTATGTTTATCCTCACTATCCAGTAATCAGTCTCATCGATTTCAACCAGGGAAGAAATTTTTGGGTTTTCAATAATAGTATCTACTTAGTTGAATACTATTATCGCTACCAGAATCGAATTAATTCTGTCTCAGAAATAATGAAAAAGATGCATCTGTGGACTTACCACCAAGTATTCCAAATGGCACCGAATATCCAGACACTTCAAACTTTAACTAATCTTTGTTTAACCTGACTAATTTTAAGGGATAAAAAGGATTTGAAATAGAATTAATTCAATTATTAAAACTTAGTGAGCAATTAGGATTGCATAAACATTCAAAAAAATTTGATAGACGATTAAATTTTAATAGGAAAATGATCTATTATAATATTCAAAAATTATCTAAATTTAATTAATAAATTTATTAATTAATTCAATTTATTTTAAAATTAATTATTTTTTAAACTTAATAAAAATAAATAATGAATATTAAATTTTAAATAATAATTGAAAAACCTATAATAAATTATTATTGAATAATATTTTTTAAAATAATCTTCATTAATTATAAATTAAATTATTCCTTTACCTAATTCTCTAATTTAAAATTTGAACAAAAAATTAAATTTTTTAATATTCAAATTTATATTAAAAACAGAATTTATTATCAGATTTCAAAATTAGAGTAAATGATGTGAATTTGGAAATTATGTATATTTATTTAATAAGTGAATGGTGAAAACATTGTCAAGTATCAATTGTCAATTGTCAATATCGTTAATATAGAGAATCATGCAATTTCTAATAATGATAATATTTCCCTCAAAATATCTTGCAAAAATATGTAAGAAATTTTGATGACAAATTTACCTATATAATATTGATTTTTTCTCATATACATTTTGATCCTTGATTTGTTATTGAATTTGAAAATTTTTGATTTATATCTGTAAAATGCCTTGTTTATAGTATCTGTAAAGTCACAATATTTTCAACTATTTGCCTTACTTTTATATAATATCACTTTGATTCCAAGCTATAATTCACTTGATTTTATCTTGCATAAAGAGTTTATTATATATTAATCATAATATATAATAAATTCACTATGGATGATTTTCTGCCAATCCATGGGTATTATCTATCATATATCATAAATAATCAAGTGATTCAATTAATAAAGAGGATAATGTTACAATCATCAAACTTGGACTCCAAATAATTATATTTGGCGTTAATTTCAAATGATTGTTAAAAACATATCGAAAATATTAACATACTAAGTTTGAAGTATTACTATAATATTAAATATCCATTGATACAAATATATTGCTCAAATATATATCTTATGAATTATAATCAAATACTTAATACCAAATTATTAATTTCCACCCAATTCTTTATTCAAGTTCAAAAATTCAAATTCATTTACAGTAATGGTGAAGTTTAATGTAAATTTTAAACCAAATAGTTTGAAATAAATAATTCATGCAAAATATATTTAAAAACATAACAAGCAATAGTACCCCAAAAATATATTAACCTCTCATTTTCTTAAAATATTATCAAAAATATATATTTATTATAATAATAAAATGTCCATATGTTATATTAAATAGCAATAAACCTATTCCAATTTTTGATTTTAAATAAGATTGTTTGTAAATTACGATTACAGAAATAATACCTTTATATAACATTTCAAAATTAATAAAATATTTTCTTTGACTTTGCATTTCAATATATTATATTTTCCAAATATATTTAGGCTATAGGATCATTAACATATAGAATATTTATAATAGTCCATTAATTCGATCAAATCTATTAGAATGATATTTTATCATATCCACAAAGCTATTAATTTTAATTTTGAGGAAAATTTAATATTTAGAATTTTTTTATCCTTGATGATAATTTTGAGACAGTCAATCAAAATTACTTTAACTAATTTAAACTAAATATTATTTTGGTTTGAGCATAATCAAGGTATATAAAAATTTACTTAAAAAGAATAATTATTCACAACTTATCAATTAATAAAATTTTGCAAATATAATCCTATCAAAATATTAAACTATTATATAATGGGGTAATTAAAGATATAAGCCAAATCTAAAATTAATATCATACCAATTTCTTTGAATACTATTTTTTTATTGCCCAATTTTTATAATATATTAACATCATTTTTTAACAACCTACTTAGCTAAATAATTTTCCTCCACCCAAAAATATGGTGTTTATATTATTTTTAAATTTGATCAAATTTCAATATATATTTAATATTAAGGAATTAAAATTAAATAATCAATTAATATTTTAAAATTTATATTTCAAATTAAAATATCCTTATTTTAAATTCTATCAACCTCAAATTTTTATTATTTATATAAAAAAATAAGAAATTTTGAAAATAATATGTTTTTTATTATGATAACAGTTTTCCAATTTTATTAGTAAATATTTAAATCTAATCTTATTTAATACAATTGATATTAAAATATGATATTGTAATAATTGAACTGATAAAAATAAATCTTAGTCATATTGAATTTTAGAAAAATTTAACATCAATAAGGTAATTTTATTTCAATTGAAATCTAGAGTTCTTTAATCAAATTAATCGTAGTGTAACATTAATCAATATCTTGTTACTGATAATATATTATGATTTCGACTCAAATATTTAACTAGTTTAATATTCTTTTGTTAATATTTGAAGATTAAAAAATTAATAACTTTTATTTAGAAATAGTAATATAATTCAATTTATTAGATAGAGAAAATGAAATGATCATTTAATTACAATAGAAAATATACTATTAAATATTTTTTAAATACTATTGATAGTATAAACAATTTATAATATTATCAAATTATATGAATAAATGATAAGGAATATTAATAATATAGTTAAATCTCCCTCACTTTTAAATATTATGAAAATATCAAAATAGTTAGAAATTTGAAACTATATTCAGAGATGTTTTTTGATTTTTTTCCTTGGTAAGAAAGTCAATACTTTTGTATTAGTAAATATGTCAAATAGCCTAGATAGATTATAAATATTTAATTATTTTATACTTTTATATAATAAATTGTCTAATTTTTTTAATAGATTTATATTTTATATATAGAATTTTCAATTAAATATTGAAGAAGGGGAATTAAATAAAATCAACATATTTTTGATCAATTAAAATATTCTGGTTAAAATTTCTATTTTGATCATATTATAATATTATTTAGGTCAATTTTCATCCCAAATCCATTTATTTAGGATACATTTACCAATTATCTTTACTAACAAGATTAATTAGTTATATAAACAAATAGATTTTATAAAAAATTTTAACAAATAATTATATTAAATATAATGAATATTAATTGATTTTTTTAGATTTAATAGCATAATATAAAAGTAATGATAGTAAAATTAATATAATATAGAGGCAAACTTAATATAATTTCTGTGTGGCAAATTAATATATTAATAAACAAAGTCTTTTTAAGTGTTATAGACAAATTAGTCAATATAGAAATATTAAATTATATATTAAATATTAGGTACGGTATAAAAAGTCAAATCTTTAGCAAGTCTTTTAAAAACATGTGTGGTTATACTAGGTGGCAGATTAAACTTAAGAGCACTAATCCTCTAGACTTGCTTAAGAGTTAAGGGTAAATATTTAAGATAGTATATATATCCCTTGTCTTTAGCTGGTATATATATATTATTATAACATATATCTTAAAATCTTATCTTTCTCTAAAATATATTATATCTGTATAAGTCTATAATATTATAAGATAGTTAAAGATTTAAATCACAAGCTTTTTTAAAATCTTTAAATAGTACCTTATATAATTAACTACGGTTATCCTCTTTAATTAATTATAAGAGTATTTTACTCTATTAACTTTTAATTTTATTAGTTATACCAACAATATAATTATATATAACTATTACTATGATGCTGAATATAACTAAGCTTATTATAAATAATCTGATGATATATAAATTAACTAACATTATAATTATGAACACTATTATAATTATATTAAATATTAAACTAAGTAACTTATTGGGAGTTAAACTATTTAATTTTATTAGGCTAAAAGATAATAATTAATAAAAACAAAAACAACAACAATTTTAATTAAAGATTATTGATTAAGTTTAATATCTTTATATATGTTGAGATTATAATAATAAAGCCATTATTGATACTTATCATTTTATATATACAATTAGTTTAATTAAACAAATTTTTTAGAACACTTAAATATAACATTAGCATAACGTAAATTAATAAAATATAAAGATAAAGGAATCCTTATATTAAATAGCATCAATATAGTATAGTATTAATAAATATACCTTTAATCTTAAGAATATTGAATAAAACTAAGAAATAATAAAAATTAAGAGGAAAAAGAATAATTATATTATTAGTTGAATATTATTATTGATATAATTAAATTAATATTATAATTATAAATCACCTGATTAAATTAAGGTTAAATAAATTATA
>JNEM01000083.1:0-17882 GCA_000697335.1 Conidiobolus incongruus B7586 | reverse complement strand
AATTTTATTAAAATTTGAAATTTATATCTGATATACAAGCTTTTTTATTTGGTATATTAAAGTTAAGTAAATAAATATACAAAATTTATTAGTGCATAAGGATATTTCAATATAAAGAAATTTAATATCTATAATTTAGTTATATTAATAGAAATATATAAAGTTAAAAAATTTAAAAATATATAAAATATATTAAGAATATCAACATCATTTATTTATTGATTTTAATCCAATAATTTGTATTATATGATATATAATAATTACAAGAAAAATTTATATATATATATATATATATATATATTGACATTCAAGAAAATGAAATCTGGATAATAGAAGTTATTATAAAAATATAAGAAAATTAGGTCATATATATATAAAATTAAAATACTAAATAAGGTATTTTAATTTAAATAAATTAATTAATAATAATTATTAAAAAATTATAACTTATTAAATTTTTATTGGATTATTATATATTTGTTATCTATAATTGGCTAATTAATATGTGTCTTATTTTATTTACTTGCAGATATAAAGACCAAAAATAAGAGTGGAAACAAATTATTAGATTAGATCACTACCATAGTTTTTTAGGCCTAAAAAAGAAATTGAAAAGCACTAGCCAATAGGAATTTCTAAATTTGAATATAAAACATAAGTATTTACAAAATTCCAACAGATACCCAAGAGTTATATTCCTAATATAGTTTATATCTACCATAAAAGTATTTTTTCAAAATTTTTATTTTTCTTAATATAGTAAACCAATTGCCCTCAAAGTTGTAATATTTGATAGAAAGTATCTTTGGTTGTGATGTTATAATCAAAATGGAATTTTTAAGTATCAAAATTGATTCCATAAAAGTATTGTTATGATAATTAATATTAACTATGACCAACAAAATAATATAAAATTGCTGAATGATTTTAAAATAAAACCTTTAAAGTCCAAAAAGCTACCACTTTGTCACAGTTATACAAATGTAACAAACTGTTAAAAAAATTGACTTTGATTATTTTTCTAATTTGTTATAACATCAATACTTTAAAAAAATCAAATCCAATAATCATTAAATAGTTATATTGTATGAAAAAAAATAACCAAATACCATCTTAGTAAAATTAATCCAAAATTTAAAAATCAAATGTAGTCATACTTAGAATATTTAGTAATATTTAATTATTATGATTGAGATGACACTTTTAGATTCGGTGAAAATAACCCTAAGCTAATTAATAACATTGATTTTTATCAAATCTTGACATTCTTTAAAATAAATTTTTACCCAAAGACACAAAAATACAATATTTTTCTTACTTTGTTATTCAAAAATGATAACTTGGTATTAATATTCAAAATTGCCAATTTTGATTATATAGCTTCAAAAAAATAATACTAAGAAATTGAGTTGGATAAATTTTAAGATTCTTGATCTTTACTTGGTATACATGCTGAGGTAAATTAAATTTAGAAAAACCTATTTTGAAAATGATAAAGAAAAATGTAAAAATTATTCTTATAAAATTCCCACAATATATTATTCTTTGTTACCTTAAATGGGGATTTGACTCCACATTTTAGAATCGAAGAATAAAAAATAAAACTTAAAATAATGTTAAATTGATTATGTTAATTAATTTTTTAATAATATGATAATAATAGGGATGATATTCACAATAATATTTATAATAGTATTAATTAGGAAGCGAATAGTTGTGTTAATACTTTTTAGGTCTGTCTTTCTTCATTAATTTCCTGGCAGTTTTATGAGCTTGTAAAGTTCTCTGGACGCGAGATTGAGGTCCCATTATCTTTTCAGTGATAAATTTAAAATGAACCAAAACGTAACTGGTATGATATTTTAAAGTATTGTAGAATTCGGGTGCAATCCGCTTGATTTCTGGTAGTTTAGACCATGCAACCTAAATTAGATGTAAATATTAATTTGATAAATTGAAGTCAATTTAGTGTAACTTACGTGCATGAAATCATGATGTTCATTGTGGTAGCCAATATTAAGGTAGAACCAGTTGAGTGAGCCATAGTAAGAGTAGGTTTCTTGACCATCGTCAAATGTGAAATGTTCTTGAATAAAGTGAGCAGCTCCAGGATGAAGTCCATATCCTAACCAGAGAGAGAGGAAGAGATACAGGAAACCTTGAATGCCGCAGAATTTGAATACCAAAGCATCGACAGTTAAAGTGTAGATAATGTTGATAATTTCCCAAAATGATAATGGCTTAAAGTTAACAGTACCTCTGACAACATACATAACGGGGTAAATGAAAATCCAGAGCATCTTCATAAATGTATTGCCTTTAATCAACTTAAGCTCCCAATCCATGGGCAAATCAGGGTCAAGGTTTTCAACACCAAGATATGCGTGGTGATTGAGATGGTAACGACGGAATGAAGCGGCAATAGGGAAAGGAATACATGTGTTGACAACAAGAGCCAAAAGACGATTAACAAATGGGCTAGGTGAACAGAGGTTGTGTGATAATTCATGAATGATGACACCATAGAGCGCTGTGATTGTTCCTCCGATGCAGTAACTGATTAAGAACATAGGAATAAATGAAGGTTGCCAAATTCTACCAACAAAATAACTCAAGGCGAGTTGAACAAATGTGGAAGCAAAGATAATATACTTTGTATATGGATCAGGGCCCTCGAGGTGTTTAATCTCTGGATGCTTTTCTAAAATGGCAAACTTGCGCTTGAAATGTGGTTCGTCCATGTTATCCTCAGCCATCCCTTTATTCACATAAGGTATTGACCTTTTCCAGTCACCTAAATAAAGAGGATGGCGATGGTCTGGATTTGCTTCTGGAGGATTGATTTGCGGAATTTTATTATCGTTAGGAGGCATTACTCAGTATTAAAATGTGATAACTTAGTAAATTTTGTATTGGTGTTAGTAAAAATTAATATTATATTAAAGATAAGTTGAAAAATATTTAAAAATCATTAAAAATAGAAGAGGAATTGCAAGGTTTATATATCAATAAATACATACCAAAAATGGTATTGAAATGTGGAAAAGCTCTTACCAATTATAATCAACCTATTAGGTTTCATTATAATAAAAATTGGGATTTTTTAACTAAATTTTTTGATATTATTTACGGTATCGATTTGGAAATTACAAAACAATCAGAGGTATATTTATCCAATCAAATAGCCCGATGTAAGGATTTTCACCCCCTAAGAAGGGGAATTTAATACCAATTAAGTAATCGAATCTCTACCTGATTAGTGATTTTAGTAAATTGGTGTTGTTTAAAATCATTGAGGGCTTTTCTAACGAATTTTAAAATCATATTCTTTGTTTATCATTAAATTATTGGTTGTAATCTAATTAAAATTATAAAATAGTAATTGTACATCAGATATGACTGTATTAATCATCAGATAACTATTCCACTAATCCTTATATCAAAATATATCAATTCTTACACTTGAATTTGTAATAATATATTACCCGTTATTCTTAAAGAATTTTTCTAATTTAATTTTTCAAGATTTATGAAATACAATATTTAGATGAACATGGGTAAAATTGTAGAAAATCCAAATAAATAAAATTAATTGTAAAAATTTAATAAATAGAATTAGATCTAATTATTGAAAGATTGAAATATTTTGTACTATTTTCTATTGGTGATTATTGGTACTGGAATATATGACACGTTTAACAATTCAATTTAATTATGTAATATGTAATTATATTGATTGATAATCGAGTTGCAATTTTGCGAGATGATCGACCCTTAGAAACGACATTTTGCCACTTATTCCACTAAATAGTCTGCAAATATAATAACTCCCCAGTACATTTTTTTGACAAAATCAACTTTGTATACATTTTATTATTACTTCATAGTACAAAATTACTCAAAATTACATTTGCTTACAAATATTATTAACTAACACTTTCTAGAATATGAATGACCTAATATTAAAAAATAAAACAAGATTCGAATGCGAAATATAGCTTATTAGAGATTTTGAAAAATTGAATTTTATCCTTAATTCGGCGATTGTGAGAGATTTGGTAAAGATTTATCCACTATGATATCATGTAAAAAATAAATTGAGAGTAAATTTTGTATATATTATTACATTGTTTTTTAGCAATATAAAATATTTTGGAGTTAATATCAATCAACTTTAGAAAATCAATATCAAAATTAAGCTATTCAAATTTGAAATAAATTATAAGTCTGAATCTAATTATGAAATTTTATATCAACAACAAACAACATATAACCATTGATTGAGAACAGTAACAAAAAATGAAACTCCAAATTTTTCATATTATTTACCCGATGACAAAATAACAGTTATATCCATTTGTCATACCTGTTTATATGGTCTTTGTAATTGATGAAAAAGATTCATAATCAGGTATGAGAAAATATCACCTTGAAATTTTTTTTGAAATACGATTGAATTGATTATTAGTACGTTATTAAATATTTTATTACTATGTATTAGAATATGATTTATAAGTATATAATAAAGTTGATTTAAGTATTTTGTAGTAACGATATTAATATTTTCTGAGATTATTTCGGAACCGAATATTAAATAGTATTTAGTTAATACAGTATATTTTTGAATAATAGTCTATTATGAGATTTACATTTTTTAATATTCATCTCTTAATTTATTGTACCCCCTAAAATACTAAATGTATTAAAAAATGAAAATCAAATTGATTACTAATCAATTTGAAATATATATTTCATTCGGTAAAATAAATGCGAAATATTAACAGACAATATAAATGAACATATATTGTGATTAATTAGGTATTGATATTCAACAAATTTACTTTTTTAGTATTATAACTTGCTACTGAATTTAAATTGAGGAATTATTATTTTGTTATTAGTTTAAAATATGTATCCCACAAATTTAATATTATTAATACGCTTTCAAATTAAAACCAACCTGTCACTTTTTATTCCAAGTCAATAAAATTTTGAACTCGTTCAATCCAATTAATTTTATAATGATTACTCGTAGAGTCACCAGATCTCAAACTTTGAGTGAAAAGTTGAAATCAACCAAAACAACTACTATTACTACCACCACCAAAGTTTTACAAGAGAAAAATGGGAGTAAAAAACAGAAAGTAAAAGCTACAAAACAAAAAGTATTTAAACAAGAAAAGAAGGTGGAGCTGGACGAATTGCCAGTACCTAACCAATTCAGTGAAAAAGTTGGCTCTCCTGTTGATCCTAGTCATCCTGCTATTGCTGCTCTTCTTAAAAATGATCCGTAAGTTCACTAATTCATATAGAGGCAAATTTTTATAATCTTCGATTCTTTAGCAACTTCGAAAAGCTTTTACTATTTTCAGATCGACCTTGCTATCTGTTATCTGAAGCAGACTTGAACCAAGGAGATAATTTTACTTTTAAAGCATTGGCGAGATCCATTATTTATCAGGTAAATTTTATCGGTTTTTTATTGAAAAAATTACGAATCATTAAATGTTTATTTAGCAACTCGCTGGAAAGGCCGCATTCGCCATTCTTAATCGTGTCATTGCTTTATTTAATGAAGATGGTGTATTTCCTACTCCTCAGCAAATCATCGACACGCCATTTGAGAAACTAAGATCTGCTGGGCTATCTAATGCAAAAGCCAATTATTTGATTGATCTATCTAAAAGATATGTCGATGGCTCTCTTAGTGATGAGATTATCCTGAAGTTACCTGATGAAGAACTTGTAACTAAGCTATGTGAAGTCAAAGGAATTGGCAGGGTAATACATATTCAATAACTGATATTTAATCTAGGCTAATGTTTTGCTTTTGTATGATTTATTATTATTTAGTGGACTGCAGATATGTTCCTTATGGGTACTCTACATCGCTTGGACATTCTTCCTGTTGGCGACTATGCTATCAAGAATCAAGTTATAAAATACTTCAATTTGAAGCCTAAAGGTAAGAATCGCATCACTGCTGAGGAGATGGAAGCCGTGTGCGAAATTTGGAGACCTTACCGTTCCATTGCTTCGTGGTTTCTCTGGCAATGGAAAGATTCCAAAGTTTAATTTTCATTTATAATCAAAATCGTTATATATTTTATTGATATCTGATATCCTGGTCTTGATTTAAATTTATCTTTTCAATTTGTAATATTTGAAGAATAACTTTTTTCCTAAGTTAGTATACTATAATTCTATATATTATATCAATAAACCATCATTATGTTTATAATAAAATTTTAATGATTAATTAAATTGACCAATGTCAACATAATATAGTTTTATAATCTTATACTCTAATTATTTAAAAAAAATATAATATTTACTTTAAGGATATCATTGAAATAAATATAAAACTAAACATTAGTTTTCTAATTCTAAAATCAATTGTTGAGTCATCATTTAATATACAAAATGCTTTGAGTATTTTTCTTAAACAATAATTTGAGTAATTAATTTAAATCAATATTTAATTTATATAAAGAATTCTCAAATATAATATAATATATTCACTTCGAAAAAAGGAGTCAGTTGGCAATTATAAATCAAATATGTAAAAATCCCCATTTTGAGTAAAAAAATTGGAAATAATTTGTTTATTAAAAAAGAAGTAAAAGGGTAACGCTCCCAGGTGGGCTTGAACCACCAACCTCCCGATTAACAGTCGGACGCGCTAGCCAATTGCGCCATGGAAGCTGTATAAGTAAATTTAATTATTCTATATTATAGTGAATAATATTCAGATTTATATATTAAAATAATTCAAAATTTTTATTTTTAACATTTTATTCTTACTTTTCACCAAATATTTTTTCACCCTAATTTCTAAATTATTTCATCTATTTATTTTATTTTATCAATTATAATTTACTAACCTTTACTAATATATAATATTTATTTTGAATATTTTGATATCGTAATTAAATTATACAACATATCCTGTCTTTTTTATTTATATTGGTAGTAATATATTTAACTATGTTTGGTATATTGAATTTATTAGAATACATAGTTCAAAATAACCGAGTGTATAATAATTTGAATTATTGTATTACAATTGAAATGAATGTTATATTGATTATAAAATCTGCTAGAAGTAATGGTATATATCAATCTTAAAGAGTATTTTTATACTCTTTAACTTTTAATCGAATAGGAATTCGCTTACCTTTATATTACAATGTAACCACCTTTTCATTTTACAATCGAATTCGATTGTATATAATATTAGATATAATTATAACTTTAAATATAAATGGTTATACAAGATAATTTCAATCCAGGTGAAATTCGATTAAATGAAGCTTGTGAATTGAATTATATATACTAGAAACAGTGTGAATTATAATTAAATATCAATAATAGTATTTTAAAAAAAATGTAATATTTTTGATTTATCTGAGAATAATTTTCGTAACTTTTTATCTTAGTAGAAACGATATTGTGTTTAAATTTTTTAGTTTTTTACAAAATATAAGAATAACTGTAAAATATTATATTATTATTACAAATAATGAGTTATATTTAAGTAGACTTAAGCAAATATAAGAAATATTTAATATCCTGCTATTTTTGAATTACATAGTTTATTTTAATATTTTATTACTTCATTAAATTTGAAAAATGAATTTGTATTGTACACTTCAATAACGTATTAGAGTATTATTGCTTAGCTTTGTATTGGTATGTTATTTTTTAAATGATATTTAGCTTTAAATTTAGCAATTTATAAGAAATAATCATATCATTATAACCATGCTTGCTTTGAATAACTATACGTCATTTCAATATAGATCTTGATTTTAGATAAATCTATTAATATTATTTTATTCAAGAACAAGAAATAAATTAAGATATACTATATATTTTTTAGAATATTTTCAAGTCATATATCTTAATACATAGTACACAAATTCACTTGCTTTACAACAATGGTTAAGGATCCTAGTTAAAATAAGTTTTGTGTAACTCAGAATCGACAAAATCTTAGTAACATTATTAAAATTACATTGCAAAATCAAGATTCAAGTCTTAAAGTCACATTTAATATGATTTATAATTAGATGAATTAAAACAAATTTGAAAGTGAATGTTAATTAATATATTCAAATATTGAGATAGTAAATTGATTAAATAATCAATTTATATTTAATTTCAAAAATATGAATTAAAAATTGTTAAAATTATCATTTTTTAATAAATTATCAAATATTGTGAAACATATAAAATGTTTGGTTATTTGGTTATTAGATACAATTGGTAATAAAAAAGTATTAAATTTGATTTTATATTAATAGGAAATTGAAATAACTATAAAAAGTCTATTTAAAATTTCTTTTAAAATGACATTAAATAAGAATAACGTAGTGTATTCTATTAATGTGTGTCTTAAAACATAATAGTAAAAAAATATCAAATATGAATATATGCCATATGTCAAAATATAAGTTTGATAAATTATTGTAAATGATGAAAAAATGTATTAAAAATAGAAGAATTAGAATTTGAATATGTAATATAATTATAAGAATTAAACTAGATTTAGAATATTTTATGATTAAAATTTTATCATTTAAGTTAAACAGTAAAAGCGAAATTATTTGTATAATATAATACTCTAGTTGTATCCGACTATAGCTCAGTTGGTAGAGCGGGAGACTGTAGTTGTAGCTGTAATCTCTAGGTCACTGGTTCAATTCCGGTTGGTCGGATCCGTTTCTCTTCATTCTCTCCACGCAATATTTTTCTCTTTATTTTTATTTATGAAATATTTTGTTTTTAATTATTTTAATTTCAATAACAATTTTATGTTCATTATTACACTAAATTACAACATAGCAGTTCAATTTTATTGTAATATTTCAGCAATTAATCCAATAAATCATTTAATAATAAGGTGAATATCTTTGGTTTTTTCTATGTTTAGATGACTAAATAGAAATCAATTTTAACAAAAATTAGGTTCAATTTCATTTTAAATCTTACAATTTCAAACTGAATCATTCACAGTTCAAAATTGCGTGATGAGCGTAAAATGAAGTCTATCCAATTTTGCCAAGACATCATTAGGGATTTTCATAGTGAATGACACCAAAATAGTCCATAATAATGGATTTTAATTGAACTAAATATTTTAACAGCTTGATTATCGGGTTTACATTCTTGTTTAGCTATTGTTAAAATTTTTGAGATATGCCCTGTCATACAATGATTTGAATGCTAATAAACGAATATTGAAATTTAAAGATCCTGCTTTGGTATATTTGATAAAATATAAATTTTGCAAAGTTATTAAGGCAAATTTATCTTAAAATCAAAGTAAGATTTGAGCGAGTTTTAGTAAAAAAATATAAATTTGAGCGAAATAAAAACTAATTTGATGGTAAAATATGAAAGTTGAAAATTGAAATCTTGATTATTTTAATTGTATATTTCAAATCAATTAAATTTTTAAAATTGATTCAATTTAGAAATAATTTTGCAACAGTTTAGTATAATGACACAATTTTCAAGAATGTTTAATATTAATTTGAAGAAAAATATTATTTAATCAATAAGTAATCCATTTTAATTTCCAATAATAATTGCATCAAAAGTTTATCATTATCAATTAATATCAAAATTATGTAATGATAAGTTCAGAAATAACTTATGATCACTTCTACCACTAACACTATTACCCCAATCAATCTAAATTGAATGGATTTCAAAATTCAATTTTCTTTTGAACCCATTGAAATACCAATAAATTAGTGAAATTTTAACCAATTAAATTTTACAATCTGTTTTTCAATTATCAATCATGCTTCTAGAAGTGAATCGACTTATGACTTATTGATATTTCGTAATAAATATGTCATCTTAATTATATATTTTTTTTCTTATTAGAAATTATTCTTTTTTAAATTAAAATGATCCATTTTTAAAAAAGATGAGATAAATATAAAAAAATATATAATTAATTGAAATTAATTTAATTTTAAAATTTTTGGAATATTTAAAAAAAAAACTTGGTAATTTTAGATTCATAACAACTCTAAACTATAAGAATAATTAAAATTCAATAACTAATAATATAAAAAGTGTCAGAACCTTATAAAATATACAGTCAATTTTACCCAAAAGGATTAGAATCATATTAGAAAAATATATATTTGCTAAGTTCAGTACTTCCAATTTAAAATAAATTCTCAATTTTGTTGGAAAATTCTCGTAACCAATTTTAAATCCGATAGTCTGGTTATTTCATTGCTTGGTAAAATGTGATAAATAATTGTTTGTCATTGGTTCGAATTGATTTGAATCCAAAGTCAAAAAAATGAGCTTGACTTTGATTGATTATTAATAGCTGGATCAAACCTAATAACCTCAATTAATGATGCCTTAATGATGGCCTACAGGACTATCAATTTATTATTAATACTGGGTCAAGTCATGATTTTAACCGCCTAAACCCACTTAGTTGATTTGAGATTAATGGATTCTTGTTCCTTGATTAGTAATGCACTGATTCAGGGAAATTATACTCAATAAATATATTGAAGACAATACATGCTATTAATGTTTCAATGATGCTAGTATTAATAAAAAGAGTATGGTTCACTTGATTTTAACAGAACAGATAATCCTTGAAATAATGATATAAGTGAATTAAATGAATTGATGATATATTTTTAATTATAGTAAAATTAACCTCATTCTAAATCATTATGTACACATAATAATACTAATCAAAATAAAATGGTTAAATTATTTAAATATCACAAAATTGATATTTTGATATTTTAGAATTTTTACCTGTTTAATTCAAATAAACATAATATGTTTTAGAATAACTTTGTTAAACATTTGATTATTAATTTTATTCATTGAGTAATTAAATGATATAATTGTTAATGGGTTACTTGAATAGAAAAAGATAAAGATTGAATTTATTATACAAAAGTATATAGTCAAAAACAATGTAATGATAAGTATTAAATTAAACGGATAAATTATAAAAACTATTAAACAGAGTTCAACTGGAGATGAATATTAGCTTGGAGTCATTGCAGAAGGTCTTCGGGGTACATAAATAGGCAATAGGCTTAGAGATGTACCTCTCCCAAGTAATTTTAAATATAATGAAAGGGGATGTAAGCCAGTTGATTTTGGGTTAGAAACAACGCCGATCCAGATCCCAATCGGGATTGGCCAATTGCAATCTCCCTTACCCAATCAATAGATTGAGATTAATAATTGATAATGGAGTTGTGTTGTGGGAGTTAAATTCCGATAATTCAACTTGAGCTGATATTTGTCATATGTCAATAAATCCCGAATTGTTAAAATAAATGTGCTCTACAAATGGAATGGGGGCCAGAATATTGTCCTTGCGTAAGGTCAGGGGGCACCGTGCGACCCACACAATTGCTTGTTGTAGCTGTATGATAGCATCATAGGGAGTTTAAGACATAATCAATAATATACTTGCATCCAATTCAAGTTCATAATACCATAATTCAATAGGAAAATGTATTAATGAATCTCTAATTGGTTAAATCTCTGCAAGTAACCAAGTTGTAAGGGGTAAATTTAGGAATCGACCAGTGCGTTGTCTAATGAATGTCGCTACCTGAACGAATTCGAAACCTTGATATTATGTATATTTTGAAATGGATGGTGTAATCTAAGATAGGAGCGTAATAGACATAGAAGGAGAAGCAGGGGGTTGGGTAGGTACCGTGGGTAAGCTGGCTCTTCGGAGCATAAGAAGAGAAGGATAAAGGGATGTGCGATCATAATCACAAGGGGAGTGAGTGTAAAAAACTTTTTCAAATCTACTGAATCTAACGGATTTCTTGAAAGGTGGCGACTCGGGAGAAGTTGTATTTGAAATATTATTTTCCATTGGTATAAAATTCATAGAGGAAGATTAGAAGTATATATAAACAAAAGGGGAGAGATAATAAATACAGAAGGAAGGAGGTGGTGATTAGAAAATAGACCAAATAACGCTACAATCGAAAGTGAAGAGAGTATAGATTTCAACAAGAGAAGAAGATGACTCTCGAAGAACGATCAATTGGTTGGTGCGCGAGGTAAATGAACTAAACAAACACTTGACTTTTGATGTGCGGAGGAGGAGATTTGAATGCAAAAAGAAAAGTAATTAATTGAACTGTCAATTTCTAAGTTCAATATAGAATTAATAAATAAAATACTTCATCAATTGACGAATCACTGTCGATTTCCCATACAAATCCCTCTTATTTATATCATTACAAATGGAAACTAAACCAATTTAGAAATATTCTATTTAGCTCTTCGGATTCGCAATTTGTACAAGCTTTCCTCATGATTGATGCGTGGATTGGATTTAGGAAAATTTTAAAATGCAATTAACTTGGTGATTTTGAATCGAAACTAATCTTGAATCGTTTGCTTTAAGAGGCAGTTGGTGTAATTTGTTCTTTATCTGATTGGCTGGCCTTAGTTTCAGTTATGTTTTAAAAGTTTTGCGGTGAATTTTAGTGATTGAAAAGGCAACTTATTCAGAATGATTTGATAAATAGCTTCATCTAAATCCACGCTATCAATTGAGTTGTTTGGTAGGAGAGTTAAGTGTTGTAATGTTACCTATGACTTGACTAAATTGGTAAAGTATTAAGGTTATCTAGTTTTTGCGTTGATGAATTTAATTGAATAAAAGCTGAAAAACGCCTAGGGATTGATCAGTGAATGAGGGGAGATTGGTACGATCGTATATTTACAGGATAATTACACTATTTTGCTGAATCAAACAATCT
The DNA here is from genome assembly GCA_000697335.1 of Conidiobolus incongruus B7586. Taxonomy (NCBI): domain Eukaryota; kingdom Fungi; phylum Entomophthoromycota; class Entomophthoromycetes; order Entomophthorales; family Conidiobolaceae; genus Conidiobolus; species Conidiobolus incongruus. The sequence continues at coordinate 5,085 of JNEM01000083.1, read as the reverse complement.
TTAACGTGTTGAAACAATGTATGAAATCATGAATTAAATCATCTAAATTTTCCAATATAATAAGATAGAATTATTAACTCCCATTTTTCTCAATTTTCATTGGATTAATCATAATACGACAATACACTCAACCAATCAATCAAAGTTATTTGGGGTAAATATTTTAACCTTATTCGAACTGTTAATAAATGTGATAAAATACTTCCAAAATAGTCATAAATTAATTTTGAAAATCAAATTTTCGTAGTTTTATTAAACTTATCAAAATTCTAGATGAATGATATCACAATTCACTTAAAGTGATTATAAGAGTTTTATACTGTGTAAGAGGGGAGAATTCTAGTCATTTTGATAAATTTTAGCAATCAATAAAAAAATATATTGAAATATGTTAAATTGATTAGAATAAAACATGTGATTGATATTGCCAAGATGAATTAAAACAAATTTCAAATTGTCATTGGGAAATTTTATTAAACTGAAACTAATACAAAATTAAATTCTCTAATAGATAAAATTCGTTTTATTGTTATTTAATGAAATTAGAATTTTAATAGTAAAAAACTTTTGAAATTTCTATATTGATAAAATTTAATGAAAAAACAATATTAATAGAATAATAGCATTATGAATTTTATTCTATATATTGGCTATTCATTTATCCCTGAATTTAATACATTATTAAACATTCAGTAATTTGAAAAAAACTCTCTATAATTATTATAAACCCGAAAATTTTCTTATTAAGGGAAAATCCATTAAAAATTATAATTTTATAATTTTTATAATTTTCTATTAATTTCATCATAATTTAATCAAAAAATTTTAATTTTTTTCAAAAAAAATTGTTATATATGAAAATAACTTCATGATATTATATGTGATAACATTAGAATTTTGAGTTATTAATAATATTTTTAGGTTTCAAAATATAGGGATCATTAAGTTTGATTATATCATATTCTATAAATTGATATAAATAAAATATCACCTCTATTTATAGTTATACTCTATTCAATTATATTTTTTGAGAATTAATTGTTAAATATGATAATCAAATTTGAACAGTAAATTTATTAACTAGAGTTGACAATTGGAAATTCTATTATAAACAGAAATTCGAATTGTCACTGTTTATAGTGACTTTAAATTTCCATTTATTGACCTAAATATATTAATTGTAAACAAAGATAATAGGAAAATTCTGAATAAAACAATTAGATAGTATACTAACTAATAAATTTATAGTTATTGAGTTAAAATTTAAAATCCATCCTAATTTTTAACTCAAATAAATTAATCTGATAGTTTAAATAGTGTTTACAGCATTTGATTTAATTAAAATGTATGAGTTTGTAATTCGTCACCATATTAAAATTACTAAGATTGGTAAAACAATGAAAAAATTTGACTAGGTCAAATTCAACGGTTAAATGGATTGTGAATTATATGTTAATAATGAAATAAATGGTGATGTTTATTGCTAAGCTAGCGATTAGACTTTCTTAAACTAATGAATACGCAGTCTAAATTGAAATCACAATTCAATTCCCATCCGATCCAATGCTCCTCGCAATGGTTTTGGATAATGGTTTCAATGTCGGATATCCTAGTTGTTTCGAAATAGCTTAGAGCCTGAATCAAAGTGACCATTCTTAAATTTTTGAAGCATGTTAGAATAGCAGGTTCAATCCAAAGCAGATGTAGGTTGATTATTGAAAGATGATTCAAAGTGTTCTGACACTGGAACGATCCCGAAAGGAATGGTGCAAGGGCTGCGTTATTGAGCTCGGCGAGATTAGGTTCATTTGTGTGGTCTCTCCAGACATTTTGGTCCCTATGAACCGCAAGTTGGGGTTGATCGATGATATCTAAGTTATTGAATTCGACTAAATTTAGACCGAAATTCAGCTGTATAAGCTTGGGGCAATGTGTAGCTATCAAATGCATAAGCTCTGGCAAACCTTCACCAACAAGAATATGTATGTGTGTCAAATTAATCCCATTTATAATGATATGTCTGAGAGTGTTGAATTCAATGAATGGAATGGACTGAACACTTAAGTATTTCAATTGCCTCGTGGTATTAATTGGTATGAATTCCGAAGGTAGTTCATCAATAAAGCAGCCATTTTGTTGGTCAAAATTAATCATTTCCAGTTGACTCATCCTAGATATAATCTGAAGTATCTTTGTAATAAAAAAGTTGCTCGGAAGTTCGAGTTTTTTGAGTTGAAGATTATTTTGAAGAATTTGGTAATACAAATCGAAATCGGAACGCTCACGAATTAGAGAAAGTGATAAGTGCGATAGAGATGGCATTGTTTTAACGAAAGAATTAATGAAGCATTTGTCTGACGCCTCAAATACCAGAGTATTGAGATGATACATATTTGAGAAGAACTCTCTTGTTAGAGGGGCATATAAATCGACGTGGGTATGGAGCACCTTCAAAGATTTGACAGAAGTTGGTAAATATAGCGGCGAAAATTCTTCATCTGAATATAGCCGTTGACTCTGTTTGATAGTTACTCTATTGAACTCTAAAAATACCAAATTTTTCAAATTCAGTAAACAATGAATTAAAGGTAATTCCCAAATTAAAACATGTTCAAATTTTAACTGAGTTAAATTAGCAAAAGTTGAAGAAAATTTCAAACCAACAGGTTTTGAAAAATTATTATCCAGTGTAATCTTTTGAATATGTCTGGAATACTTCTCTAAGCTATCTATTTGGTGTGATATAAAATCATCTATTGTTAATTTAAGAGATTTGTTTGTTCTATAAGCGTAATTAATAAATTTAACATTTTTATACAAATGAGGTATACAGACACTATTCCATAATTTACAAGTTAGTCGAATTTCGAATAAATCTTTAATTTCACATTCGTTAAAAATACAGTGTAAGCAAGTAATTATTTTTTCTAAATTATCCATTATTATTATTAATATTGTGTTCAATCAATAATATTCGAGGTGTTAATTTATTTAAAACTTTCATTTCGTTCATCACATTTATGGGATAAATGAGAAATTTATTTCTGTAATTTCAAATTTTGATATCAAAGAAATATTTGGTAAAATAACAATATCGAATCCATATTAAATTTTTAGATATAGATCATTTTAAGGAAAACATTAAGTCTTATATTATATTAAGAGTTCGAATGATTTCACAAAATTGTGAGCTGAATATGTTTGTCATTAAAATTTTTTCAAATCTGATCGACTGGAAGCCAACCAATGAACTAGAGATTGCAGCTTAAACTAGAGTCTCCCGCTCTACCAATTGAACTATAGTCGGCTAATTGGATTTGTTTAATTTTTATTTAGATACCATAATAATGTAAATGATGTTCTGTACATTACAACTTTTACATCTTTTTAATATATAATATTGATTAATTAATTTTTTTTATTCTCATTTTATCTAATTCACTTAATATTGTGTATTTCTATTTTTATTGCTTTTTATTATCAAACACAATCATCGTCTTCAAAGTTTATGATAATTATTCATCATTCGTAATTTGTTATAGCTAACTACCTAAAATTATCAGCATCATCGATTTGTTTGGTCAATATCCTCAACTCATAAGGTATTAATATATTAATAATCAGCTAACCATTTTACCAATTTCCATATCATTCATGTATTAATAAGTCAACCACTTTCATAATTGCCAATTTTGTCAAATTTTTCAGTAAATAACAAAAAAATTAAATCCCATAATCTGAAATATGAATGCTCGAATTGAAACTTGAAGTCTATAAATACATGTTACTACTAAATTTTTTCCTTATACCTAATTAATTATCTTTGTCCGTACTGTATTTTTATCCAATCATGTCAGAAATCCTAACCAACAACGAAACTAGCAATAAAATCCTCGAATTGACGCTACCACATCTCGGTAGTAGTGAAATTTTACAATGTCGATTAACTTGCAAACATTGGAATAATTCAATATTACCGTACTTGATTCAAGATTCTATGATGTTGAGGGCTGATTACAGAGCTATTAATAATTTGGATGGTGGCAATATTTTTAAATCTTGAGTAGCTGTCGTTGATCGATGGTTTATTTTATATCAGTGAATATTTTCTCTAATTTATGTATTTTACTGACCTTTATCTTCACTTCGGTATATCAATAGATTCAAAACAACATTAATGGATAATTCAATCATAAAATAATCTGTTAATTTTAAATTATTTCATTATAAAATAGAAATATAGTAAAATACATAATATCTATCAATTAACGTAAAATATACATTATCACATATTTATTGCATTTTAATAAAATTTTTATACTATTCTATTACCCCAGATTTTGAGTAATAGCGCATATTAAAAACCAAATTTTCATATAATTTCTAATACATGATTTACAAAATAAATAAATAAATAAATAGTATAAAATTAATACATTCTTTTATTATTAATAACTTTTTGTTGTACATTTAGCGAACTTTAAACATTTAAAAATCTGTTTTTTATTAAAAACTGAAATTTAATGTTTTATAAGGTAATTAAATTTATTTACAGGAGTTTTTTGTAAGTATATTTTATTGACTACATAGTAATTATAATCGCATAAATTGAAATCAAATAAATATATTAAATATAGTATCATTATCTATTTTTAGGAAATTTTTTATAACTTCAGCTTTATGAATTCTACTATTATTATATAAAATAGTAAATATTTTTAATTCATAATAAAAAACTATTACTTTGATTAATTTTTTGAAATAAAAAAGTTAATATATTTTCTAATATATAATATATAAAATTAAGCAAATAATATATAATTAAAATTTTTTATTATTTATAACTTACTGCTATACTTTCAATAAATTTCTAATATTGAAAAAAATAGCTCTTATATTAAAAACTAAATTTAATATTTAATAAACTTCATATATTTATAGGAATTTTTTTATATAAATATATTTTAATTATATGAAATAATTATAATTATATACAATGGATTTTAATGAGTATATTAAATATAATAGCTTTGCTAATTATTTTTAATTAAATATTTTTTATATCTTTTACTATATATATTTTAT
>JNEM01000082.1:0-13572 GCA_000697335.1 Conidiobolus incongruus B7586 | reverse complement strand
TTTTTAAAAACTAAATAAAAATAGCATATTTTATTATAATAAATTATAATAATTAATATTTATTTTAAAATAAAAAACATATTTAAAAATATTTATAAAAAAGATTAATTTAGCTTAATTTAATATCTTGAATTATATTTTATTAAAAAACTATATAATATGACCCAAGATTCATCAATTATAATAATTCACTATAAAAGCTTTGGTTATTAATTATATTTTAATAGGTTTTATTTAATAATAACTATTTTAATTTCTTTAAATTTTAATCAAATTATAAGATATATATTTTATATTTTTTTAAATAATTTATATTTAAATTTTAATATATATAAAAAACTTATTAAGTTAATATTATAATATCTTGATAATTCTTTAAATAAAACAAAATGGTATTTTTTTAATATATTTTTTAACTTTATTAGAAATTAAAAAAATGATAGTTAATTTTAGTTTTTTAGATATTATCAGGTTTTAAATAATTTCTTACCTAGCTTTAAAATAACTGACCTAGTACTAGATAGTTGATTTAAATAATGTTTCATTACCAAACATAGTTTGTAAATTTTAAATAATGTTAGAGGATTTTGGTAAAGATTAACTAATACTAAAATAAAAAACTTTTGATGATTATTAATTAGTTTACATATAATTAAATTAAATAATAAATATTAAAAGTAAATATTTTAATCCAAAAAGCTATTATATATAGTTACAAGATTATAAATAATAAACAAGAGGATTCTGTATTATAATGACATTAATAAAAAATACACAAATAATTTTAATTTTGTTTAATATATTAAAATAGGTTTTTGATAAATATGAAAAATATAATATTCTTTAATTCATTCAATTACTATTTGAGTATATTCTATAGTTATGTTTCTAAAGAAATTTCAAATTATAAATATAGTAAATATTATAATATAGATAGAAATGTATAAATTTCAATTAATATTTAATAATAGGAGTTTCAATTTAGTGTGATAATTTTTTCATAAATTGAATAATTTTTATTCAATCCATTAATATTAATTAAAAAACGATTCAATTTGTGGTCTAGTTGACGATTATTAGATTTTCAGGATTGAATTTATTTATATAAAAATCCAATTATATATGTTACAATGAAGTATGAACAATATTTTAGAATAAATAAATAAAAATCTAGAATAATATTCACAAAATATTTCAATATATCATATTTATGAAATGATTTTAGATTAGTTAGTTATTTTGGTAATGATATTAAACTAAAGCTGAATTTATATGAAATCCTAATAGATTTTAATTCGGTATACAATAATATTTATTATATTGGAATTTCAACTTTAATGAATTACTCATCTAATACAACGTTAATTGTTGGCTCCAGGGATATTTTTTATAATTTTTCAATCCAAGATTTGATACTATACACCATATTATCCCATAACGAATAGTGAATTCGAGACCGAATTTTAATATCAAAGCTCATATTATCCTTGGGATCTGCCAATAATATTAGGAAATGGTCATTGTTGATTGATAACTGATGTTTGAGAACAGGGTCATGAATATACAATACTTTTAAATTGTGGAGTTTCGATACAAGTTGTTCCACAAATAATTCATTTTTGTCATCTATATGGATATATAATTCCTCCCAATTCAGAGGTTCGTTATACTCAGTAATCAGCCGTTTGAAATTATATTTGGGTGTATTGAATAGCATCTTGGTTACTTTAGGAAATAATAATACAATCATATAAGTGTCCATACGGGAATCGTCCGAATTGCGGTAGAGAGAATCGCAACATAAAGTAACGACGTTGGGAAATAAATATCGGATAACTTCGTAATTATCCTGGAGATTGGGACTAAACCCTGCAAAGAGTAATTTCCTAAGAGATTTGAGAGGTGGTAAATCAATAGGATTGGGATGATTGGGACGAACCATTGGAGAATCGAAACACATTTCGCACAAGTTGGGACAGTGCTCAATAATATACGTCATTAAATATTCATCCACGGAGAAGAGACTTAGTTTTTTCAAATTGGTCCACTTAGGCGAACAAATATCGATTGGTTGATTGAATAAAATATTTTTGGATAAATTGTTTGACCACCAAAACTGCCATTCGAAAGTTTTTAAATTACCGAAATAAGGGTTTGAAAATGTATTGATTAGTTCATCCCTTAGATAGGATTGATTGGGTAGTTGATCATCTGAATAGTTGTAGATCCAAACGCAAAGGTGTTCTAATTTTGAGTTAGCAAGCCAGATTTTTGGGGTTGACATTTCCCAAGGACGCAAGGAATCGTTTAGTTCGCTTGAATATACTATCTCTAAATGAAAATATTTCAATTGTGCCATAGTCTTATAGCTATTCATAATAGAATTCATATAATGTAAATCGGTTTTAATAGTTAATTTTGTCAATTGAAATTGTGGCAGTAGATTAATAATAGGTAATAAACGACTATTCAAGAAAATCTTTAGCTCTTCAAGTTTTGACAATTTTTGAATTGATTCAAATATTGGATTCCAGTCGAGACGATTGTTCCACTCGACGTGACCCGCAATCTCCAAATCCAAAGATTTGATTTTATTGAAAGTAGTCAGCGCTAGTTTCAGAATGTCTAAAGATTTGGACCTTTCTCTCCATTGCAACTCTTCAATCATATCCAACCAACTAATAACCTTAACAACTTTATCTTCATCTAAATGATAATTACTGAAACAACGGAATAAAGGTCGATAAACCTCTAAAAAATATTCCAAATGACCAATTTCACCAGATTTACACCTCTCGAATATCAGTGTATTCATTGCCCTACACCAATGTTTATTAATTAATCGGTGTGATATTAGAAAGTATTTGTCAGTAAATGTAGCTATTAACAATATAATATGAGTAGGGAGATTGGCCCAAGTTATAGTAGGTGAATTATATTTCATCATATTTAGATAAAACTGTAAAAATATAAAAAAAATAAAAATACAAATGAATATACTTGTAAGGTGAAAAAATCAAAAATATTGGGATTTAAAATCAAAATCAGGGTTAAATCAAGTTGTTTATTTCCGATTCATTCATCTTTTATAATAATTATATTCTTAATTAATTTTATGGTTCTGATTTCTTGATTATTTTCTTAAAACGGTAAAAGGTATCCACTTATAACCTTGGATGAAACTAATATACCAAAACATTTGAATATTATATCAACCTGTATATATTTCTAGAATAATGAGTTTTATCATGTTTAATTTTATATGTTAATGATTAACAAATGAGTTCTACCATTGTTTCAAAAGTTTAATCCTATTACATTTAATGTTTTAAACATATTAAACAAACTATTAACTATTATATTAACAAATTTCTAATCCAGAAACTTCTCACAGAATTCGGTGTGGAGTCATTCATTTTGATCCTGTTATCAGGGCATCAACTGGTAAAAAACTTCAATTATTTATCTTTAAAATAATTTTTCTTCGCTTTTCAATAGTATAAATGTTTAATAGAGTTTTATTATTTTAGTCATATAATGAATAATATTATTATCAGACTATGTAATGTAACCTTGAAAACATAAAACAATACGAGGAAATAACATGAAATTATTTTATAATACTTTTATATTATATATTTTAAAAAAAGATTTGTATTTAAAAAATTAATATATATCTAAATAAAATGTTTAGTAACCAAACTCTTATTCTGTTTTCTAATTTAAGTTTTTTGATTATTTATATATTTGATATAAAAATTACTACAATTATTTTTCTAAATTTCTAATAAATTCTTATTAATAATTATATTTTAAACAAATAGGATAGAGTAATACACTAAAAAATACAAATTATTACCCAAATTTTATTTCAAAAATTATAGGAAATATTTAAATAGTAAGCAGCAGTAAAAATATTTGATAAAATGATATTATCTAAATGGATTTTTGTTTCGTGAATTAAAAAGTAATATTATAATTTTTATATAATTATTAGATATGGTTTATTTTGGAATTTTTTGATTTTTATTATATTTGGTATGATTATTTCCTAATAATTAATAATATTAATCTAACTTTGTCTTGACACAATTTGTTTTGAAATTATTAATAATGAAGTAAATACATATATACATATATTAGATTTGGAATCAAGTTTTCAAAATTAATTAGATAAAAACCAATTCATTAACGTTTATATTAAGATTTGGAAAATATTATATAATTTGTACTTAAAACCTGGTCTTTTATATTCTATATTAATTTACTAGAAATTTCTTTTATTTTATATACCTAGTATTATAATAATATATAAATTCATTTATGATCCTATTATATAATATAATATACACTTCTTAAAAATGAATATTTGAAAATTTTTAAATTTTTATTTATTGATTAAAAATACTATTGAATGTTATTATAATTTTAATATAAATATATATTGAAAATGTATAGTATAGATATTATAGTCAATATAAATTTATTTTGCCAATAATTATTAAAATAACTTAATTATATAAACATATTTGGATTATAACTCTAACCAATAATTATTTAAATTTATTAAAGCATATAATATTGATTTATTTGTAAATATAACCAATATACATAAATACTCATTATTATTTAAAAATAGATTAATAATTTATATGGATTAAATTCATCAAATAATATATTTCAATTACACTTTAATAATTTTATATTCCTCTAAAATAATTTAAAATAGAAAATTATAAAAAAAATCAAAAAACTAATACTATAATTTAACCATTAGTTTATATTATAATGTTCAAAATTATATTGACATAATAAAATATATAAATCAAAATATAATAAGGTTTAAAAAATTAATATCAATATTTTTATTGAATTTAATTTCATAGATATATATTTGAACTAATCTATAAAAAAATTCATTTCAGGTTTATTATACCAAATCTATAATTGGTATGAATTTTGAATTAAAATACATATATTTGGGGCTTGTTATTTCATTTTTTATTAATTATTTAGTCTAACTTAAAATATTTAGATTCAGACATGTCATTCATAATTATCAGATAAATCCAATAATAAAGGTATAATTTATACAACATTATCAATAATAATACACCTTCCTATCATAGTAAGGGCACAATGATTTATTCAAATTTTAATCTATAGTATTTCAACTTTAGATTAAAAATTTACTAATAAATTGATGTTTCTATCTTTAAGTTACATATGATCATATATATAAAGTAAAGCAATACAGTAGTATAGTTTGATTGAAACTAATATTTATTTTGGAAGTTTAGAAACACGTTAATTATAAAATACAATAAATTTATGCTTTGTTATGTATAATGTATATAGAGTTAATCATTGTTAGATCAGTTGCTGTAAATTACAAAATGAAAACTAATTGAATTAATACAAGGAACTTCAAAAGTCTTTTTATCTTTCTTGTCCTAGTTGAAAAGTGAATCTCAAAAATGGGACTGTAGGTGTGAATATATAATAGTCGCATATTAGTTCCTTTAGTAACCAATGAGCTGACTAATTTTATATTACTGAAATAAATTATAATATATATCTGTTGTAATTTGAGAGGGACTCGAAATTCTCTAATAAGTCGATCAAGATTACAATTCATGAGAACTAAAAACATATAGATGATTTCAGGAAATAGAAACGAAGTATAATTAGCATCTGTAACAATATTTTGATATTGACGGCCGTAACCGCTAGAGGGAATATTTTTTATGAGCTTAAACGGGGAAGCGCCAGTGGTAGACAATAGGTTACCACAAAATTAGGGGAAATTAATGGGGTTCACCAAATTAGGTGAAAATGGCTTACTGCGAATAAAGTAAATACTCAATACTTTTGTGAGTGTCACGAGAAAAACTTAGAGACTGGATAATTTTGAAATGAAGGCAGAAAGATGTGTTTATTAACTAATGGGTTCAACCAGTTCAGAAAATGATGTATCTCCAATCTGACTTCTTGAATCAGCGTGATAATCGGAGTTCCTTGAGTGATGGACAAGATTATTCACCATCAATATTCTAAAGCTTCATCAGTAATATTCAAAGAGACTAGATTTAATAAAAATGCTGAATCACTTGATAACCTTGATTTAATCGAGTGTCGAAAATATAACAACATAGCTTTTCAAGGCAACATAGAGGTAATAAACTTTTTGGATTAGGATAATGTTGGAAAGGTAAATTAGAATTTATATATCAGTTATAGCATTGGATAATATAGATCAATAGATATCCATCGATACAAAAAGCCTTAGCTTGATTATGTTGGTCAATCAGTATTGATGAGAGCTTAACAATTTGTCAAAAAATGAAGTTATCGATACTCTGGCACGTAACAAACATAATAATTTAAAATTTTTTAAATTATTGAAAAAAGACTGGAAAACATAATGCGTTCTAAGCGGAAATACGAAGGATTATAAACTTCGCCACTAGAAATAATATCGATAGATAGATTAATGTGATCTAAATTAGAGTGGATAAATAATTGACTGGGAGCCACAATAATGGGATTATTAATCTTTGGATCTAAATAAGTTGGATAGGGTAAATTCCATTTAAAATATCTTATATTTTTCATAATAATGTAGTTTTTACCGCCAGAGATATTTGATCTGAGTCTGAATATAAGATTAATCTATTAATATACGAGAGTGATAGTTTATTCAGTAATGGGATAATACCATCATAATTATTTGAAAAATTAAGTTCTGAGTGAATGATGCTGATTGAACTTAAATTGATCTAATATATTAATTTTATTACTAATCCTATGATCCTGCTCAATTCATATTTTCAATCGATCACGACAGATTAATTATTCATTTAATAATATGGTCATTCTAATAATGGAATGGATTTAAGCAAACTTATTAACCCTATCCATAATTTTGAAGTGAATTAAGCACTTTATTTCTGTCATATTTTGATAAAATATGAAAAGATTTAAAGATTAACAGATTTGCACCAATATTTGTTTATTAACCTAATAAGTAATTGTAATCTTTTAAATAAAATCAGCGATTTTAACAAAGATTTCTTTTGTGAGATTGACTCAAGTAATAAGCTCTAAATTGATCATCAAATCAGTGCACTTGCAGTATATCTAAGTCATTTTATTATTATTAAATTTAATATTAATACTTTTAAGAACTAAAACAATCGGAATGGAAAATGTATTATACAAATAAACACAGTTAATAAGTTGAAAATTTTTTGTGATATTATAATTTCTGGAACTTTCCTCAAACTTCAATATATTTAGAATAAATTTTATTCAATATGTGGTTTCCCTTTTTCTCTATATCCTCTTATAATATTTTACTAAAATTGTCTTCGTTTATAATTTTTGTAATTTCATGATGAAACTTGATAATTTATGTTACAATATAATTTATTAATTTATTATTATAAATTGAAAATAAAATTTTATATAAATAAATATTAGTCAGATCTTTTGATACATATAAACTCTAATTCTCAATGATATTAACCTTTGCTTGAAAATTATAATATAAAAATATCATTATTATGATTTCAATAGAATAATCTCAATATTAATATATTACCAATTGGCAACTAATGACATAATTTTGAAAAAAAAAAAGAAAAATCAAAGACAAAATTATTAAACCATTGAAATATGATAAATAGAGTAATAATATTTAAAAATGAATATTATTTTTAAAAAAAAACCTAAAAATTTGATCTATTTTAATAAAATTTTTAATTATTATCAAATTCAAAAGTAGTATTCTACTTCTAATAGTCGCCATGATATATATATTTCAATTTAGGATATTATTAGATTATAGGTAGAATTAAGTTAACATCGTCTTGAAAGTTATTTGAATGGGATTCATCTGATCCAAAATTATCTTTGTATTGTTATTCTTTATACCAATAGGAAATTTGAATATTTATTAGCAATTTGATATTGAAGAAAAATTGGGATATTGAAATGAGTTTATGAAGTTAACATTGAAATCAAATGTAATAAGAACTAATCTTAAAGCAACGACATTGGGAAATAGTTAATAGATAATTGAATAATTGAAAAATGCTCAATGAGTTGCATATTACAACCTTCAAAATATAATTCTCTTAGACTTGGAAGGTGCAGTAAGCTCATAGGGTTAGAATGATGAGGAAGGATCAATGGAGACTCGAATTGGATTCCAACTAAATTGGTACAATGCTAAACAATATGTATCATCAAGTATTCATCAGTACTAGAGCTTTAGCTTGGTTAAGTTTACCACTTCAGTGGTTGACAAATTATTCGTTTATTGAATAGAGTAAATCTTGTTGCGCTATAACTGACAATTATCTTCCAATTCAAACTTTTCAAATATCAAAAATATAGAATTAAAAATGTTTTAAAAAGCTCCAAACTAAAATAATTTTGAATATATCATTGGTTACTCTAATTAGCATAAGAAGCAAAAATTTTATGCTCCAAACTTGGGGGGATGAGTAATGTATTTGGAGTTATAACAGATAAAGAAATATAAGATGAATTTTAAAATTGACTAAAATATAAGCTATGCTCATTGTTTGAAAATGAATATTTTAAAGGGTAAACCTGACTTAAGACAAATCATACTAGGCTCAAAGGCTTTAAATATAATATTTTACCATGTTGTATTGTTAAAGTTTTTACAGCATTATAAATGACATAATCTAGCAATTCTTTATATATAACTTATCTGATATTAAAATGCTAAATTTTTTAGTATCAAATTATATGTTAATATTGAGATAATTTTAAATAACTCAAAATTAATTAAATTAAAATTGGATATAAGGTTATAAATTATAATACAATTATGATAACAAATTTGATACATTTAATATTCAATATATTCATCTCAATGAGGTAAATACTTAGTCATTTATTCTATTTTTTATACTAACTAATTAACATATTTAAATAGTAATTTTAATTTATTTTAAATCCTTATTTTTAATAATTTTTTATATAAGAGCATTAATTTTAAATGGTATAAATCATATACGAGAAAAAAAATATGAAGCTGAACACTTTAAAATACCTCTCATTCTACTTGTATATATTGGGAAATAATTCATATTACCATTTTCTTCTCATTCTTATCTGATAATATTTTTTGGCTCTCAAATTGGTGTCAATTTTGGTATAAAATTTGAGTAATTTGTTGTTTGATTAAATATTACGTCATTCTTTGGATTTTTGAATCAGTTTGCTAAATGATATATCTCTTTAAATATAGAATAAATTAGCAAAATGGGGCATTGAAGTAAAGTATATAGTGTTTATTCACTATTGGGTATATCTGAAACAATTAAAAATTCAAAGTTTGATTTTTTATTGTCTTTGTCTGACACATTGCAATGCAGTTATCATAATCTATTATATTTAATATCATTTGGCATGTGACCTTAAGAGAGGATATCGGCTATAGATTAATATCTATTTTACTTCACTTTGGATTAATATGCTGTGTGCTTTTAAATATTAATGATAGCCTTTCTATATTTAATCTTTTGATACGGGAATAGTCTAATTTAGAATATTATAGTTATTATCATATGACGACTGAACTTTGGCTTCTATTTGATAATGATTTTTAAACAACCATCTATTTAGCTCAGTTATTTGTATTGAAGATTTATCATTTTAAGTCTTTTACTGATCAATATTATTAATATTTTGGATAATTATTTTTAATTAATAATTTGATTTTAAAGTGAAGTTGATTTATCTGTCATCTAACCCATATATCATATTGTTATAATTTCCAAAATAGTGAGTGAAGCAGTTTAATCTCAAAGCTCTAATACTAAATTACTAATTATTAAACTGATAGATATAATTTTGCTATATTTTGTTTACAATCATGCTCTTTATTTTGTATTTATTGGGTGTGAGAGATTATTCTATGGTTTTTGGTAGATTTTAGCTTTAAAATCATAAATGGTATATCTTTGTTTGAATAAGAATTTTAATGAAATATTATAATTAACTCATATAGTAGCCTTTAATGATGATTCCATAATTATTTACTAATAACAAAATTATAAAATGCATCATACTATACAAATATTGAACAAATGATAGCAATTTTAAAAATTTCTTTTAGCTAACATATATACATTGTACACCATATAAAGATATAATATATTGTATAAAATATTACCTCAATAATAAAATAATATTTAATTGTTACTTTTATGATTATATTGAATAAATGATTCGCCATTTAGTATCCAACTTCTGAATAATATATTTTCGAAAGAAATAACGAAAATCAAAATATACTTTTTATTATTTATAATATCAAAAACTAATTCTAAACAATGATACTATAATATAAAAAGCATTTTTGATAATATTAAAATCTGTATTTAAGTATTAAATTTAATACATTTTAATTTTTGGATTTAAATCCTAATATAACGATTTAATTTTTTTAATTTTTTTCATAAATTATAAAAGTATCCTTTTTGAATTTATTTACTATTGAATATTTTTTTTATTATTATTTTTTCAAAATTATAATTCCTTAACAAAAAAATTAATTATCATACTAATAGTTGATATTACGATATAAGGATATAGCGTACCAAAATAGAATCATAAATGATTTTGTCAATCAATATAAAGTTTAGGGTATAGCAATTTTAGAAAGAAATTTGATAATTTTGAGGTTATATAGGTCCAATTCATTTATACTTTCATTTGTATAACTTATATTTTCATTACTTACTTTGCATATGATGAAAGAGAATCTACAGCTTTTAATTTGGGCCAATCTCCCAAGAGATATAAAATTAAAAATAGGAAAATATACCAGCAGATATTGCTTACTATCTTTCCAATTAATTAATAAGCATTGATTTAAAGTGATTAATAGATTGACTTTAAAGACTCTTGAAGGAAATAAAAGAGGGAACTTGGATTATATATTAAGAAACTATCGATCTTATTTTCTCTATTTAAGCAATTATTTTTTGAGTAGTGAAAGGACAATTGAGGCTATTAATCAATTAGATGGACTAGAATGGAGAGAAAATCCCTAAACAATAGATAAGTTAAAACTAGCTTTGGCCTCTTTTAACATGATTAAATCTTGAAATTTGGAACTTGAAGAATTTAGTGATTAGTACTATCGTCTCGACTGGGATCCTATTTTGCAATTAATTGATCAGCTTTCAAATCTTGAAAATTTCAAACTTTCTTTGAGTCGCTCTTTATTCTCTATCGTTTATATATTGCCTCAACTTCGATTCGTAATATTAACTATGCAAACGGAATTACGTTATATTATTTCAATTTTGGATAGTTATAAAGATATGAGCTAATTAAAATATTTCAATTTTAACTTAGAATTTCTTAACAAATTTGAGGATTTTTTGAGTCCTTGGTACACATCAAATCCTAATATTTGGCTCATTCGCTCCAAATTGGAGAATCTCAGTCTATGGATTTGCAGTTATTCTCACAACCAACGACAGCATCAATCGTTTTTAAGAGATCAACTAGTCAACAAATTTCAAATCCAAATTTTGCTGGTATAAGATGTTTGGAATGGCAATATAATAAATGGTCAAATTTAACCAAAAATTTGTTCAATGAATGAATCGATATAGACTCTCCAAAATGGACTAAATTGACCAAGATTAGCCTCTCCCCCGTCAACAAATACTTGATGCCTTATATTATTGAGCACTGTCCCAATCTATGCGAAATGTGTTTCGATTCTCTCATTGTACTTACTAAACATCCTGATCCAATGCTTTTACAGCCTCTATATTTAAGAAGTTAATGTATGCAGGGTTTAGCTCAAGGTTCAAGGATCAATACCACAAGATACAGTATATATTCTCAACATCGTAACTTTATGTTGAGATGAATTCTATTCAGATTGAGATAATGTCTCTGAAGATATACATTACTCTATTACTCTCCAAAGTTAGCAAAATTATTTTTAATGACTCTGGATATAATTTCAATTTATTTGTAGAGGAATATCATAAATCTATTGAAAGGAAAGGATTATATACTCGAGTACACTTCACCAATTATCTATTAATAGAGCAATTCATAAACAAACACGCAAATTTAAATGAATTCTATATACATGTTCCAAAGCTCTGATATTCATTATACTTCAAAAATGACCATATTCTAACTTTGTTAACTTCTTTAAAGAATAGCAGAAACTTTGATACCAATACTATTTCAGGAATTAATGATCTTAAATATAATAATCTGCCGAATATCAGGAATATTAGACCCAAACCAGATAATTCAAGGTATTTGAATAATATATAAAAGAGTAATAATTATGGTATAACTATGTGTTTATAATATATTATTATTTAAAAAAATTAGTTGATTCATTACTGAAAAGATTGATATTATTAGTACTCAATTGGTATTACAATTCTCAAAATATCTTATTATCCTTTATAGTGTTTTTATAATATTGATATAAAAGTACTTAAAATTTATTTTTATTAAATCAAATTTATGATTATTTATAATTTCCAAATTGACTTATTTAATTGAAATATTGCAATATATCTTATTATTAATATTTATTCAATGAATATATAATATTAAAATAACAAAATTAAATTAAAATTATATTAAACAGCAATTGCCCTTATAACTTGAAATATAGTTATATATCATAAACGATGAATATATCAATTAAGTATAGCATATCCAATATTAATAAATATTAAAATCAATTTAAAATTCACCAATTATCTAAGATTAATTTATATATTCAAATCTTTAAAAAAATTATAATTTAGTAAAAACACTCTTTTATAAAAAAGATATAAAATTTTGTGAAATCTTAAATTTAATAGAATTTTTGGATTTTTTTATATAATCATTTAATTTAAATAAAAAATATTAAAAGTAATTTAAAGACAAGTGTAATATCCATATTATATTGATAATATTCTCAGTATTAATAAAATATAAGTTATTTATAAAAAAATTGAATTTTAATAAATTGATTATAATATTCAGTGATTTAAAAAATATACTAATTTTAAATTTTTATTTTAAAAATATAAATAATAATTAAAATAAAATTAAAATCATTTTGTTAATTAATAATTCTATATTTTAATAGCAGAATTCCATATTATTATTAATTCCTTAATTTTTTATATAGCATTTATAAATTATTTTTAAAAATTCTTTTATATTTTTAAAATTTAAAATTCAAATATTATTTAATTTTTTTCCCAAAATCAAATTTATACTCACCAAAGTATATATAATTATAAGGATTTATATTTAATGATTATAGTGGATATAGTAATAAAGACCAATACTTTTCAATAAGCAAAGTTAAATATTTTTGACTATATATTATTGTTATTATTATTATTATTATTATATAAAATTAATTAAACTTCTTTTATATTAATTAATAGTATTAATTTTTAAAAATCTTATAAGTTTTATTATTATAATATATTTATAAAGTAATAATAGTTAAAAAATTAAATCATTTTTATTAATATTTAATAG
>JNEM01000081.1:0-19101 GCA_000697335.1 Conidiobolus incongruus B7586 | reverse complement strand
TAATAATTATAAATTAATATAATGGTGTTGAATACATAATATATACTTTTTATTTAATTAATAAGCTAAAAATTTTTAATTTTGATTTAATAATAAATAAAATTAAGTTATATATAATTCAATTTTAATATAGGAAATTGATTTACAAATTTAGTTTTTTGAATTTTATAGGTAATCTGATATGCTTGATATTTTCAATTGCTTTAAACTATTGTTAGTATAGTAAATATTGGTTTCTAAAATTATTTAAGCTAATAAATTCTTGATTGATTCTAGACTTTTTCATCTGTTATTGACAAATTTATATATCGCATATTAATCTAAATAAAAGCAAAATAATTTAAGTTAGTCAACAAAGGAAATATCATTATGAAAATTAATATAAAAATAGCAAAGAATAATTAAAAGATCAAAAGGAAATATCATTAAAATGGTGTAAATTATATAATTAAGGGTGTGATGAATTTACCTTCAATTAATTTAATAATTTAAAAAGTGAGGAAGTTTTGATTATTAATTTTCCAAAAATTTTCTAATCTTGTGATATTTGTACTAAAAGAGTTTATTTTTTTTTTGATTAATTACTACTCAAGGGAATTATTTAATAAAATTCGCTATAATTTTGTTTATCTTTAAGTTTGACATAACGGAATTATGGAAAATATTCGATGAATTGTTCAATTATCATATCTACTCATATTAATGGTGAATTGTAGAATTACCAATATACAATAATCATTGTTAGCATTCAGTGATTGATACAGTATATGCGAATGACTTTTGTGATTGATCATAGAAATCTCAAACCAAATTTATCAACATCTCATGTTGTTTCATTAGTAGTGTAATTGCTCTGATTTAGAGTTTGAAATTTAAAAAATTACTCCCAATAAGTATTGATTCATATGATAATAACAAACGTTAGGTGCTAAGATTAAAGTTAAGACCAATTAAATATTTATGTGAGGTAATCTTAGATTTAAATAGCTCATGAATGATGACAAAACCTAATAATAAAATTCCCCAACATTTCTAATCGATTGAGTGGATAATGATCAGATGACCTATAGTTGATAGTTTGGATGATCTCACATCAATAGAAAAATAATGCTTCAATTCAAATTGAGATTTTTAAAGTCGTCTATTGTTTGCTACAACCAAGTAAGAAAATAGCATTTTGCTTCAATATTTGAATCGCTTCTTATCCAAGATATAGTAATAATCAATGAAATATAATACAAGTAATTGTAGAAATCTTAGGATATTTCGAAGAAGTTGAAAATTAATATTCATATTTACTATGGCACAAAGTGTAAGCATATTATGTCATCATATTAAATTAATAAAGTGGCAAAAATATTTTAATACTTTATTTACAATGAATATAAAAAGAAGCGATATTTGAAAGAACCAAATCAAGAAATTCATCAATATAAATCAAATTTCAAATTTGCTGTGTATTTGGAAATTAGACCACCTGAAAAAAATGGACTAAGTACTTTTAGTCAATCACAATTGAAAAGATTAAGGAGACATATTATATTTGCAATTCTTTTTTTTATTCCGTCTAAGTATTCAGTACTTTCATACTGTCAACACCAATCAATCATCAACTAATCTATCTTAATTGGATCTAATTGGTCCATTGGAGGTTTAAATAAATTAGCCACTTTGATCCAATGAGGAAAATTTTGAACTTTCAAAAATTCCAACTAAATAATACAGAGAATAGAATGATAATTTTGACTTTGCTAAGCTGTCAATATTTAATATACAAAAATGAATTTGATTCTTAATTGGAATGAAATAACTGAAATACTTAGACTATTAAAGTTAAGACAAAATCAATCACAGTTACTTCTCCAAATTTTAAGGATATATATTAATAATTGACTATTATTTTTAATTAATTTATTTTTGTCCTGATAATAAATTACACATAACAATTTAATTATTGATATTTAATTTAGTTGAGGAATATCTAATTAATAAATATTTGATTGTAATCATTGATTATGATTATTGTTGTATAATAAAATAGATGACTAATAATATCGTTGAAACCAAGTTAAAGTGATTAAAAATTAACAATTAATAAATAATAATGAATTATTTAAATTAAGTCATTCAAATTTTTATAAATTTTGATTGATTTTTTTGAGTTCAAAACTGCAAATTTACAAATACTGAACCTTGGACAAAATTACTATTAACTTGAAATTAATTCTTAGTAATTATATGTAGTTCTAAATCAACATTGAAATCTCTGATTTAAGCCAACCCTAGAGTTGAAAAATTAGTAAATTATCAACTCAGTATATCAAAAAGAATATAAAAATTACCTAATTCATTCGCAATAGTGATAAATCCAAGATATTATTATTTATTATTTGAAATTATTATCATCCAATTAAATGATTAATTAAGATATATTTTATATTAAACTTTTTAAACCTTTTAATTTTAATTGGTTAAAATTATTCATCAATTATCTATCCAAATTAATATTTTTTTGGGCAATTTGAATTATTATTCAAAGATCGTAATATTGATTAAAATGATGAATAATTATATCATCATTATAATGTGGAAATATATATTAATATCACTTATATTATATCACTTTTAATGCCAAGAATGGGCTTATTTGATGATGATATAATCTGAAATAATAATAATAATAATAATAATAATAATAATAATAATAACCTAATAATAAAAAACTGTGATAAATAATTTATTTTATCAAACTTAATACTGGTTACGTTAGAGATTTTTCCACATGACTTCAGATAATGTATGAGTTCAATTTTAAAAAAAACTTAAAAATGATAAAATTGAAAAAAAAATTAACTAAAAAATAAAATATTTAAATAAATCAAAATTAAATTAAAATATTACTTTAAATGTTTTCAATAAGTATAAATCAATATTCTAGATTTAGAACTCGAATTGTCAAATTTGTAGATAAATATGTCCAATATTATATGGAAAAAGAACTATTCGAAATTTAATTTGATGACATTAATATTTAAATAATGTGATGACTTTAATTGCATCTTGATAATGTGCGTAAAAACACTGTAGTATTCAGAAGATGACCCAACGTGATCCATTAAAAATTCCTCAGATGATAACCTGATGAATTGATTGGTAATTCCTTAACCAACACATTTTTTAAATTTTATCAAGAATTCAATTCACCAAGTTTTTTCAAGTTTGATAAGCTATATGATTATATTCTTATTTGGTTTATTCTCTAATATAGTACCATTTTATGACTTAATAATTCAATGTGGCTTATATTAAATTGATTAATTATTAAAATTATTAGAATTATTATTAGATCAATTAATTATTAAGAATAAAAAGCAATTTAAAATAACTATAATATTTATTAAAAAAAATAAAAAAAATATGTGACACAATAAAAAAAATATTTGGATGAATTAAAGCATTATTAAATAGAATAAAAATGAAAATTTAATTAATATGAGAATTGTTTCAATTAAAAACATAATTTTGTGTGTTTAACAATTCTTTTTTTTCATTTAAACAATTTAATTTAAAAAATAATCAAGGTATTAATGTGGTAATTCAATTTTAGTAACAGTTGGTTAAGCTTAATTGCTTTAATATGTCTAATGCTAAAGATTATTAAACACTGAACAGGACTGATATTTTATTGGTTTATATACTTTTCATATGGGTGTGAGTGATCGCAGTTATTATTCTTTTTTATTTAACTTAAAATCATAAGTTTGCTGCTTTGTTTATTTTGGTTATTTCATATTTCTGTAATTTTGATTGGTTCAAATGATTTTTTAAGGTTATGATTGGCTGTACTAAAGATGGGATGTTAACATAAATTTTCCCCCTCTCCCTTTGGTATTAAGTTTGAACAAAGGTTGGAGTCAAGCCAATCAGGAAGCCAGATTGGCTAATTCATTAAAAGTAAACAAATAATATGAGTAATTGAATTGTTTCAAATTTAATTACCAATATTTTTAGAACCACTAAGTTTTAAAGAAATTCAAGTAGTACAGAGAGATGGAATGGAAGACACTCTAATTAAATTACACAGTACGGATGTAATAGACTGAGCATATTGTTGATTATTACAGGTATTTTTTTGGTTGGGTAAAGTGATATCAATCTAATTTAATTTGGAAAAAGATGAAATAAAAGTTCCCAAATCAAAATCTCATTCCAAATAGTCAGTTGACTTGGATTAGGAATGGTGAAACCCAGTAATTCTAGCGCGAAAAACTCCAGGTTGCGTAGTTTATGGGGGAAAGTTTGCCCATAATATGATTTGGAAATCGAGGGGAAGCATATAAATTAATGGGTTTGGGGGACCTTTTGGCACTAAATTAATTGGTGATATTTTGGTTAATTTCAATTGTGAACATTAAATTGTTTACATTCTTATGATTTTGGTCTTTGTTTCTTTTTCTCTTTAATTTCATTTTATCCTAAATTTAATTGTAATTGATTAGAGAAAATCGCTGTCTTTATTAAAACTTTCACAAGCTGCCCTTCCGTTATATATTTCTAACTTTTTAAACTTCTTTTTTATCTTTATTATATTACTAATTGCCTTCAGTGTTTATGGCTATTAGTCAGTACCGTATCAGTTCAGCGCCCGAGTCCTTTCAACACAGTATGGACGCTTGCGACGACGACTGGAATCCCCCTTTATCTCCAACTTCTGCAACCCCTTCAAATCCTAAATATGGTGGTCTATCACCTTTGAACTTTTCTGGAGCAAGAAAACCTAGAGTTATACCAGCTCATATAAGACGACCTAGTAATTATTCAAATTTTTATCAATTTTTTAGCCTTAACTGACGACAAATTATTTTATTTAACTTAGGAAGACCGAGTGAAAATTGGGATAATGATTTTGTATTAGATTATGCCGATGACGGTATTCCGGTACCAAAGAATATCCAATCTCGTTCTCATAACATCTGTGTCGACTTGTACAATATTAGAGACTTATCGCAGAAGTCAAAAGGTAATTTTTATACCTTTTTACAGTACTTCATTTTATTATACTTTTTTTAATTTTTCCTCTTTTCTATTATTTTAAAATCGTCTTATTTTTATTTATTTATTTACTTATTAGTTTTTATCAGTTTTGTATTTTAAATATATTTTATGTTTCTACCTTACTTTTTTATCATAGATATATTTTACCACAAGCTTAATATTTTTATTTTAAAATTTTTATTAGAGTTTTTTTTTCAATTTGTTTTTATTAATAATTTTATTATTATAGATTTACAAAAACTTTTAGCTAAAGCTAAAGAAATTCAAACTCAAAACTCAACAAAAGTTGAAAATGACCCAAGATACGCAGAATTTACGGAGAGGATAGCTCAAGCAGAGGCGCTCGTAGAACTCGCCGGCGAGATGAGCACACTCCAAAAGCAATCACTCACCTCTAACCACCCTACGACGCCAACTACTAAAACGCCGTCGAGGCATTTCCTACAGACTATATTACTTAGGCACCAAAATGCAACTCCAGAGGGTGGCGCATCCGATCTTGCTAACACCGTCACATTTGACTTAACTATAGAGGATGTTCCCTGCCTTATTGACCACTGTGAAAACCTCACCAAACTCATACAAAATTTTATAATTATTTGGGAAGAGACGGCGTAATTTTTTCTTGGTATCACGCTCCTTACTCGAATTTTTCGTTTTCTATTGTACAACACATCATTGCTAACAATTATAAGCCGACTCACTTTTCAGAATATCACGATTTTTTATAGACATAACTGCGACAACATCGATCTTCGCAAATCCTGTAATATCTACCATTACCATATTTTATTCGCATGCATTCGTCACAATATATTTTTTCCATGTATTATTCATCTCTTACTGATATCGATTATTGATGGAAAGGTGGTGTATTCAGATGTTAATTCAAATTTGACAGGATAACGTCGAGTCCTTTGACGCATCCGGTAATGGTCAACGGACTCGTCCCACTTGTTTGCTAATATCTAGCTCTCATCGCAATCCAAAATTGATGGAGCTCTCAATATCCTTGCTACTTTAGCGAAGTTGACCCATTTCACCCCAACGACGTAATATAAACATCAGATTCACCACATGTTTTCACTAATTGCAACAAGAGTAGTTTAGACCCACCCAACTCAATACGATTCCCATGCAATCAACTTAGAACCTGTATTTTTTCGATATTATCAAGTGCCAATTAATCACTAATTGAATGGATGCAATCATCATATTAAACGTTCACAACTCAAAACCTCAATATTTTCATCCTATTAAATTTATCATTTTTCTACACTAAATTACTTGATATAATATAATATTATATTAAATCATAGAATTTAATATTTTTTTAATTTTTTTATTTTATTATGATTCAGGGGTTTTAATATAAAATATATTTAACATAACTGATAAAAATAATTCTCAATAGATTTTTCATTTATTTATTAATTAGCTATAACATTTTTTCTCATAAATTTATAAAATGATTATCTTATTTGAAAGTATCTATTTTTGGAGATTTTTATTATGGAGTTGTTTTAAATTATGATTAAATAGTATAAAAATTTAGTTTGGTATTAATATAAATTATATAGAAATTTTATTATAATAAATATTAAGGGAATAATATATGTTTTATTCAATTATTATTATTATTATTATTATTATTCAACATATTATCTATGATTAATTTATATGATGATCAACTTACTAACTATTTTAATCAAATAGTATTTGAAATTTCTTAATAATTTCTATATATAGATATTTCCTCCAAAATCCAAATCCATTCAAATTTATTAATTTGAATAGTGGATATGTGAATAAATTATTTAATATTTGATATATTAAATTAATGAATTTAGGACAAATTCAAATATTAAAATTATTCTAATTTCAATATATTTATAGAAAATAAAATTATTCTTAAAATTTAAATATAATCTATTTAAAAACTATAAAAAATTCTAAATTATATATTTTACATATTAGAATATTTTATAATCATATTAAACTAATTTTGAATAACTTTTGCATGTAACACAAATTATTCATTTGTTAAATTTTTAGTTTTAAAAATTTTCGTATTATTAGAAGATCAAGTATTTTAGATATTGTTAATTATGCTCTATGATCATTTAACATAATATACCATTGATTTGAATAATTTATTAAATCACATTATAAATGCTTCTTTAATTTTGTGTAAAGAATTCAAAATAACTTAATAAAATGATACTATTTAATCATGAAATAATGATATTGTTTTTTTTCATAAATTGATATAAATAAATATAAGATCATATGATTTCTAGATTAATTAATAGTATACATGGTATTAAAATCGGAGATCTCTTTGGATTGTTGAGTACTAATCACGTTTAATGAATTGGATATAGAAGTTAAATAGTTGTTCATTGTAATAATTATCAATCATCTTTTGGTATAAATATGAATATATTTATTATTTTATATTATCGAAATTTTTATTAGGAGTTTATTATCTTACTTCAATATTAAGTGGTTAACTTTAAATTTTATAATTTTTTATTTACATTTTATTACAATATTTTAAAACTTTAGTATCGATCAATTTTTTAATAATTGATCACCTATAGTATACCTTATGAATTTATATATTAATATTATGATGGATCGGTATAATAAAATATTAATTAAGGTATATTCATTTATATAATTGACTAAATTTTGCTATTATATAATATGTATTTTTTTTAAAAGTTCAATAATTTTTTTTCAATTATTTGAATTTTTTATGATGATGTAATATAAGTAAATTTTGTACTAAAAAATTTATTTTAAAAATTATATTAAAATTAGTGAATTTGAAAATAGTTCTGAACTATTACTAATGATAAGTTAATAATAATAATAATCAATCCATGTTTAAAAAATATATACCTTAAATTTTTCATAGATATATTTACTATATGAATATGATTTTGTTCTACTTCATTTTTATGTAGTCGAATGTTGCACTAAAATAAGTTGCGAATTTGTTAATATTTGACAAGAATAAATATTAAGTAAATATATTATATTTAAAGATTAGGGAGATTTTATTTAAATTAAAAAATAAAAGTCAAAAATACTAATAAAAACGTAAAAGAATGATATTTGTAAATATTCAATATAAATAAAGACTTAGTAAAAGTATGCGAAAAATGAGTAGTTAATGGATATTAAAATATAATTTGAAATATCCTGAAATGGAAAATAGGTATTTGAAAAGTTAAATGATGAAGGGAAGTTTAGTAGCAAGCTTCTTTGGCGCAGTTGGCAGCGCGTGAGTCTCATAATCTCGAGGTCGTCGGTTCGAACCCGACAGGGAGCAAAATCTTTCTTTTTTTTCAACATTTTTTTTACATTTTAAATATTTCATTATCAATAATTATATAATCTCTTCTTATTCATCAAATTTTATCACATTATTCTTACATTTAAAATATCTCTCCTAACATCCATTAGACAAATTATTAAACACTGCACATTTTATTATTTTACTCTTAAAATAATAATATCCAAAATAAAATATCTTTAAATAATTCCTACATCGTGTAAAACTGTGTTTAATAATTGGTCATTTACCTGTTAGCTCGATATCCATACAATATAATATAACAACTTTAACAAACTTATGACTAATATTTTGATCCAATTTATCATAATATAAACCGATATTATTACTATAATAAGGAATTGGGATGTTGATATTAAATTTATGTTATATCATCAGATATGTGTGGGTATTATTTTCCAATAATACTTCATATGATAATATCTGTATTGTTGTCGCTGGATATATTTGAAACTATTAATAATAGCCAAATAAGTGAAAATTATTCTAATTTAATTTTTACAATACCCAAAATTTACTTTATATTCTAAAATAACATTAACTTAATCAATATTATTGAATACCTTTTATGTGATTTATTTGGGCTTAAATCTATTGCAAGGAATTCAAAATATGAAATGATTAAGATATAAAGTTTGATATTATAAATTTCAGTAAATTAGCCAATAATTTAGAACAAGATATTGATTTTAAAGTTTGTGATATAATAGATAAAACTATTTAATGATTGCATAGCTTTTATTATATTATAATATTTAAAAACATTTTAACAATTGGATTTCTTAATAATATCAAAGATTGCATTTATTAAATGCAATATTTATTATAAAATGGCTAGGTGTAAGAAAATAATTGCAATTTTAAATATTTTTTTAGTTATGTCTTCTGTAAATAAACAAACAAATTTATTTCACACATCAAGTCCAAATATTTCAAACCTGGATACTGTGTCTAGTATCCAATCTTCAGAATTTCACAGCATCAATGTCGAAAATCAGAAAGATATACATTCATATCAATCTTCAGAAACTCAGTCCAATATTTCTGATTGGGAATCTTTATCTAAGCACAGCTATTATTCGATCAAGAGGAAATACAGTGATTTGATAGATATTGAGAATTCACCTAATCCTGCAAGAATTTTATCTGATAGTTTATATGAGCAAACCGAATCGAAGAATCAGGATATTGATTGTGATCTATTTGAGGTAATTTGGTGTCAAAGAAAATATTTATTTAAATTATAACAATTATAGACTATTGTATCTTTAAATAAAGATTCCTCCGACTTCTTACTGTCAATATATCACAATGGCTCTGATGAATTTATAATTTCAAAAATAAAGAATAATGAAACTGATAAAGTATCAAAAGGTATATTTAAAAATTTATATTACCAAATTACTAACAAAATTTAGTTATCAACAAATACAATCCAGACAAGATTTTGGTGAATTCTGTTTTTCAAGATATATTACCTTACCTAGATGATCAAAGTATTGTATTTTGCTAATTATCTCAATTTTTATATATTGATAATATTTAGAAATTATATTATTACCATCTTGTGAGTATTCAACTACATCTGTCATTTCCTCTTTCAATCAACAGGATTTAAATTCTAAAAATCAATCCGAAAATATTTTACAATTATTTAAGGAAGAGAATATCGATAAATATGGCCAAAATATGGTATATAGTATACAATTAATCAAAAAAAATCTAACTAATGATTAGATGAATTGTTTGGGTGCAATCGTTAATTTCATAATGAAAAATGACTTTACCAATCGAGTTTGGAAAATTGGGAGTAGGCCATTAAAAATATCTGAATTTCAAAGGTAATATAATAGTATTTACTTGAGGTAAAAATTTGACTTTGAAATAGTGGCGATTTAGGAAAATTTATGAATTATGAATACTTCAAGTAATTTTTCTTCTAAAAACTTGAACAATATTTAATGATTTAGAGATATGCCTATTTTTAATACTGAGCCACATCAAAATTTAAATAATGTTCAAAAGGATAAAGAATCAAATTCTTTATTTGGTAAAATTAGGTTTATAATATAGAACTAAATATAATTTATATACTAGAAATATTAAATTTTACCACCACTTCAATTGGAAAAAAGTTATTCAGAACTTGGATGAAAAAACCGTTAATTGATAAAACCTATATCAATCAAAGACATGATGCAATAGAATTTCTTATAAATCCTGAGAATATTAACATAGTTCCAAAACTTCAATCCACGTTAATAGGAATTGGGGCAATTGATAAAACTTTATCACTAGTTTTTACAAGATGCAATATTGAAGACTGGATAACTTTAAGAGAGGTATGATTTCAGTTGAATTTATTGATTAATATTTAATCCTTTCTAGTTTATATCTAAATATTTACAATTAAAGTCTATAATTGGAATGAAGTATAATTTTTTTCAATTATTCAATCTGGTAATGATATTTAATAATCTAGAAATATTTAGTGACTGTCAATTTTTTTTCATATCAATATAATTCATTAATATTGCATATAAATCAAATACATTTCAATTGATCTAAATATCACGATTATTGTTTTTATAGTATGATATGAACCTTTATAATATCTTGCAAAACGGATTAATAGAAATTGAAAAAATGGTAAATAGCAAATTTGTTTTTTTCCAATAATTTATCTAATAAATATAGATTGATTTTGATTTAAGTGTTGAGAATGGAAAAATAATTATAAAATCAGGAATTGATGAAGTAAAATCATACAATTAAATTAATAGGAATATACTTAATTTTGTTCCAAGGTTTTAGATCAGTTGAAATCCATTTACAATCAATTAGATCAGATCTTGGTATTTTAAAAATATATTTATCAGATAAAAATTTATTAATCTTTTAGAATGAAGAAGCTGTTAACTTTAAAAATATATCCAATATCCCATTACGTAGTATAAATATTGTATACTATCCACAGCTTGGACATTTAATCTGCACACCTATATCACAAACATTGACTGATAATAATTATCAAATATCAGGATTAGAATTTATGGTATTTCAAAAAAAATATTTCAATTAAAATTTTTAACAATATTTAGTTCT
Source organism: Conidiobolus incongruus B7586 (assembly GCA_000697335.1). Classification (NCBI taxonomy): domain Eukaryota; kingdom Fungi; phylum Entomophthoromycota; class Entomophthoromycetes; order Entomophthorales; family Conidiobolaceae; genus Conidiobolus; species Conidiobolus incongruus. The sequence continues at coordinate 7,577 of JNEM01000081.1, read as the reverse complement.
GTTCATCAAAAGTTTGTTATTATAAAAATTCAAGGATGAGACGTAAATAAAATTTCTAAAAAATTTAATGAATTTATTTTAATTTCAAAGTAGAATTAGATGAAGAATACGGTGATGTCTACAATTTGATATCAGGTAACTCAAATATACCTATAAGGTTTTAAATTAATGATTTTAGATCGAGAAATTGAATTATTTATAATGTTCAAAAATGAATTTAAAAAATTTTATCTGGAGATTAAAAAAGCAATTGAATTGGTTGCTCAGTTGGACTGGTAATTAAACAAATACTCGGTTTTTATGCTATTTAATCAGTTTGAAGTATTATATCACTGGTTAAAGCCGCTACAAAGTATAATTTAACAAGGTCTAAAATTTCATGCAAAAGAAAAATTGAAGTAAAAAATGCAAGGTTGTTTTTTATATATAAATGTGATATAGTATTAATTTTGAATTAGAAATTTGTTAGTCGAGAATTTCAGAAATTGCATAGCTAACAATTGTGAATTGGATTATTCGGATGATTTGGGACATGTATATATATTAAAAGGTCCAAATGCATCTGGGAAAAGTGTATACCTTCAATTGATTGCTATTGTTGTTTATTTGAATCAAATTGGCAGGTATTTTTAATTAAATTGAATAATTATTTAAATTAACTTTTTTAAGCTTTGTGCCTGCAGAAAGTGCTAGTTTACCTCTGATTGATCAAATTTTTACAATTTTTACCACTGATGAATCTATTGCCCAAGTAAATATTTAATTATTATTCTGGATCTGAATATTTATATTATTAGGAATTAAGTACATTTTATCAAGATTTACAAAGAGGCTTCAACATTATCCAAAAATGTACCAAAAATTCATTAGTAATCCTTGATGAATTTGGAAAAGGAACAAATATCTCTGGTTAGTTTTCAATTCAAATAATTTTAATAATATTAATCAATTATAGATGGTATCGGAATATTTTGTGCATTTATCATTGAGTTGTTAAGTATGAAAGGCAATTGTCCATTCAACATATTTACAACTCATTTTCATGGTTTATTTCATTATATATTATTTTTGTTAATATTTTTATCAATATTTTGCAGGTATTACAAAATATTTCAACGATAATCATCTGAAGGGAATTCGCTGGTTAAAAACTGAAACTGATATTCAGGAAAAAGTCATGAAATACCACTTCAAGTAGGATTATTTAAATTTATTAAAGAAAAATAAGTAATAATTTGTATAGAATCATTCAAGGCGATGAATCTAAATCTTGGGGAATAAGATATGCTGAAGAATATGGCTTAGATGATGAAATTATTGAAAGAGGTAATTAACTTAGTGAGTTGATTATTCTATTTTTTTTAAATATTCAAATCAGCTAAGTATTTTCAAAATCAAATTGAAAATATGGAAATGCCAATTCCTGAATTTTCTTCTCATGATAAAAAGAAAATAAATGCAAACCGTCAAATTGTTGAAACTTTTATGAACGCAAATCTCGATGAAAATAATCTAGATCTTTTCACTGACTATGTTAATAAAATATTGAACCAAATTTAGAGGTTAGTTAGTTCATTATAAAATATTTCAATGATAATTAAGTATGATAATATTATTATAGATATTTCGTTATATTTGAATAAAATCATTCTTCGCTTGAAAAGCGTTCAATACTATATATATTTCATGGGTAATATATACTGTCAAACTAATAAACTAGTTATTTAATATAATTCTTTCCTTTTTAAAAATAATTTCAACTAAAGATTTGCAATTTATTTTAGTTCATTTGCTTAAATGCTTTTTGATATTAGATTATTACAGATAATATTTTGTTATTTTTTAAAATAATTGATTAATATATATTGAAAATATTATATTTCGTAAAATGCTATATATTTGGTTTTAATAAATATTAAAAATCCATTTTGATTCTATACACTATATTAAAAATAATTCAAAATCCATTGTCAATATATGATAAAATATTTTATTATTGAAATGCTTAAATTCCATATAAAAGTGAAAATACTTTTTGAAAAATAGTTTAAATTTTGGTTAGTAATATATGTGAAATTAATAATGATACCACTATCATACCAAAGGTGATTATATCTTAATACTATCAAGAAAAAAAGCTGAAAAGAATAATTTTAATAAAATTTCTTTTTTAAATTTTATATCAATCTAAAGAATTACTGTTTCAAGCATATAAAAATAAAAAGGAGAGAATAATATTTAATAAACGATAGTAAAAAAATATAAAAAGCAAAAATATCTGGAATCCCATTGGTTATTGTTAATTCAAGTAAAAATTATAACTTCATATTAAGATATCAAACATTTTTTTCAAACTTTAATTAGAAATCTAATCTTGGCACCATAAAACACAAAATACTGTTTTCTAAATCATGCTTCTGTGATGAAGTAGACAGAGATTAAGCCTCATAATCTCGTTGTTGTTGGGTTGAACCCGATAGGAGATAGTAAATAATAATTTTTAACTTGATATTTTCATTTTTAATTCGATCATTATTAACATTATTTCTCAAATATTAAACTATAATATTATCTCATGTTTACATTTTTTTAAATTTTACTATCAATTTTAGTTAATAATTCACTAGAAATTTTTGAGTAATATATTTCAAACAATATTGATTAAAAACAAATATATATTTTTATAATTATAAATAAATTTGGGGCATTATATTAAAAATCCTTTCTTTGATAATATTTATTGACTATATCCAAATGTAGCTATCTAGAGTCTTGAAATTAAATGTAGTTTATTAACATTTATATCATTAAATAAAATTTTAGCCCCTTTATATTGTAAACATTGAAAAGTAAGTATAACATACAAGTACCTATATAGATTTAATTTCATAATTAAGTATGGATATAATACTGTGAAACCATTTCAAATTGACCATTTGTTGATAAAAATGATATCTAAAGATTAGTATTTAAAATTTAGGATCTAATCTCGATTTTCAACCAATTCATTTAATAACTTGTTAAAAATAAAAATCGATTATAATTTTACTATCATCTTTTATAATATTTAAATGATTTAACTCTTAATAAATATTTATTAAAATATTTTGCTATGAACTCAGAAAGTTATTTTGGTTTTCATAAATCTATCAAGTTATGCTGTTTATGGTATATATATTTGAGTTAAGATTATATAGCAACTATAAAGGATAATCAATTTATGAAATAAATTAATATCAAACTTGAGTTATATATAAAAAGAACATATATTTAATTGATAATGATATTTTCGTAATATGTTGAAATAGTGTATATGAACAAGGACCAAAAAAGCCATATATTAACTGAAACAGACTTCAAATGATATGATATTTTAAAAACTATGAGCTACTATAAAATACCATAATTCATTAGATGTTTTGATATGAATAATTTTTGGACCAGGTGTATGGTGAATTGAGATATTATATTATCGAATGAATTTATAATAATCGCTTGATGTTAAAACACTCTAATATAATGCTTATTAAAAACAAATGATATCTGTTAACTAAAATGAATTTGTATCATTATATAATATTTAATAGCTTTAAATATTATTCGAATTGGTTATTCAATTTACATAACTAATGTGTTTGTTAAATCATCAAACTTTTATTTAAAACTAAATTTAACCCAATTAATTGAAACATTTGAATAATTCAAGAGAAATCACGTTGATAGAATGTCACTAATAGGCTTCCAAAATTCTATTCAGAGATTGATTACACAATATGGCAGTAGAAATTCAACTTGACACCACACATACCAAAAAATCGGATGAAGGCTATAATCAGGCGATAGCGCTCACTAGCTTCTTGACCCTTTACTTTATATTCGGCGTGGTTAATATATATGTTATCAATTTGGCCGATTATACCAAGTTTCAATTCCCTGATGCCTACCTCAATTTCCTATCTATGATCGGTGATTTATGTCCTGGTGTTTATGCTATTTTCTCCATTTCCACCAGTGCAATCCTGTCTTTGGATTACTATCTTACAATCATTATTGGACCCACTTTATTTTATCCATGTCTTATCGTCAGTAGTTTTGCTGTCTAAACTTAGCATTTGATCATTACTCAATCTCTCTAGGTTGATGCTGATATAAGTATGTGCTTTAATACTGCTATTTCAATCTTTCTCGCGTGGCTTTTCAAATATAGAGGCATTGCCTTGGGAATTTGTGCAAAAGGATCGGGCGTGAGTGGTTTAGTGTTAAGTACCATCACTTAGCTGATGATCGATAATCTCAAGTTTAAATAGTCACTCCGTATTAATATTATCATCTCCGCTGTGATCATGGTGAGCTGTACATTCCTCATGAAGCTTAAGGTTCCTCTCCAAAGTTCTATAATCATTGTCGATTGGAGCATCATCAGAGATCCCAAGGTTCATTAAGATGTAACTTTAGGATTTTTCATTAGTGTAATATATTGTATCCCATCTTCTCCATGCCACTTGACTGTGCAAATTTTGGCTTGAAAGCTAGAGAAGCTGCCTTCGTCATCGGTCTCTTGGACAGAGGCTCCACTTGGGACGTATGGCCTTGGCCAAAATAGCATGTATGCTCAGCACTATCAATTCCTAGATCTTCTCCAACTTGGTCATGAGCCTCGCCTTCCTAGCCATTTGATACTTTTCAACAAAATGCTAGACTCTCATCGCCTTTCGCGTCATTTTTGATATCTTTCCTCATGGTTTCTTCACTATTATTGCACAGTTATTTTCCTAACTTTTTGACCTGAAAAATTACTTTCAGTTAATAGCCTTTTATTCAGTTTTCTAGCTGTTGGATGTTTTACAGGTGTTATTACCCCAATGAAATTATCCACATGAACCCAAATTTAGATGAGTATAACAACATTAAAGACTACATCAATATGATGTACTATTACCTAACCAGTTTGATAAGTATATTTCCCGTAAATCGAAATTGAATACAATCTTATTTTTTAAAATTAATTTTTATTGTATTCATTTAATTAATAATAAAACTGTTTATAAATTTAATACTTTGAATTATTATTAATTATTCTGAATTTAAAATTAATAACTATAAATAATTAAGTTAAATCTTATAATTTTGACTATTAAATCAAAGTTGTATATATGACATAATAAAACAAAAAAACTTCTTGTATCTAATTCAAAAATTACAATTTTAGTAGTTGTTAAAACTATTGGAATATGGGTTGTATATATTCTATCAACACACTTGTTCAAAGCTGTAATCATAAAGTATATTCTAAATTTAAAATCAAAATATTCTATTATATTTATAAAATTTTTCTGATTTAATAAATATTTAAAAATTTACGAAATTGATACTAAATGGTTGTAAAAATTCAATCAGAATTCAGCAAAGAATTTTATTAACAACAATAAACCAAAGCAACGGATATCTCACGATATCTAGTTATTACATTCCACCACTAAGCTATCAATATCCATTTGATAGGTTGGATTATTACGAAAGTTAGTGGGTGAGCCAGCCCAAGCTGCAGTCAAAGCATCTACGGCAGCTCCATCCCAAATTGCGAAACGAACATAAGATTCACTAGATGGGTAATCACTCCCAGCTTCATCAGCAGTTACAGTACGAAGTACCTTATTACCGACAGACCACTGGATTCTTTGAGGAGTCCAATCAATTTTGTAGGTATGCCAAGTAGTAGCTAAATCCGCGCCCACGTGACTTGGCAATATATTAACAAGGTTTCCTTGCCTACTTGGTTGAAAGTTGGTATAGACAACTGTCCTATTTTTTCCCACCATATCGAACGAAATCTTACCCCCATTAGAAGATTCGAGCATAAAAGTGGATACTACACCCATGCTAGTGGTTCCAGCTTTAATTCTGGCAGTAACTGTACCGTATCTCATTGTACGTGTCGAGGAAAGCACTGCTCCTAAACCAGCTCTACCACCCCTAAAGCTTCGTTTCGCTGGATCGACAGTCATTTTTAGGTACATATGACCGGCTCGATTCGAAACATGGTTGGGAGTAAGATTCGATGTGAAATCGTACTGTTCAGGATTATTATTATAATTAGCTAAAGTAATCCATTTTGTGTTATCAAAGGTAAAAGTTCTGCTAACACAATTCTCACTAGCAACAATTATTGGTAGAAATAGCACTATTAAATTCATTATTTAAATAAATAATTTTAATCTCTTCCTTTTCTGATAAATTAATTCAAATATCATCCCTTTAATCTTTATTTATACTGCAAGTTTATTTCACCAATATAAATTTTGTTAGTATATCAATATAGAATAATTATCAATATTGAATTCGGTATTTTAAATGTAAAAGATAATTTTAATATTACAAAGTATCACATGTATTTGATTAGATTAAATTACATCTTTCATCTAGACTTGGATCGACAATTATTTATACCAAATATATTCAAATGAAAACAATTTGATTGCAATGATTGTTGATACTATTAAGATGAAATTTGATTAGTGTGTTTATTAGATTATGGGGTATTTGCGATTTTGTTATTTCTATAACGTTAATAGTGCAGCGATTTAAAATAAGATGGTTGATAGTAAATTATTTAAACAATTGATTCGGTGAATACTATAATCTATCAAATACTATTGCCTTAAATATTCCATCAAGACGGACGCGTATTTTCAAAATAAAACAATAACACAAATTCATTGATATTGAAACCATTCAATAATTGATATATTGAAAGTGCGATATGTGAATAGTTAATTAATTCCAATTTATCAACTTAGTGCATAGTTAAATAATCAACGTGAAATAAAAATATACAATATATTAATCCTTCATAACACTTATAAAAGATTTACATATAAACAATTATTAGATGTTTTCCAGCAATTGAAAAAGATTTGATTAATATTTAAATCAAATTAACTAAATTGGACTAATTTTAGGATTGAAATTTAATATTGATTACATCATTCAAAATTTAACATTATTATTTTGGACATTGTATATCTCTGCTTTTTTAATTTGTTTTTCAAATATAATAACATCTTCCAAATTTAGGATTTTAAACAAAATAAACAAGTGAATCGATGGTTTTTGGCAATATGTATATTTATATATAAATAATAACGCGTCAAATTTAATTATACATTTATTATATAGTTATTATCAAAAGTTTATTATTTTAATATTATTAACACTTAACTACAAACCTTTTGAAATACTTCAAAATTTATAGGTAACTTATTAAAAGAATGTTTTATTCAAAACTTCCGTTTAATTCTAGGTTTGTCATTTTAAAACTGGATGGAAAATTATCAAAAAATCTACCAAAATTAAAAAAACAAACTTTACTATGATTTAATCAATAACCAAATATATTTTTAAAAATATTTTTATTATACTTAAAAATGGTTAAACATAATTAAATATTAATTATATCACAATTTTATATCTGTTCAATAAGTTGATATTTGACTTATGAAATAAATTATAAAATTAATATATAAATTTAATATAGGATTAGATATAATTATAAAAATTTAATTAATTAAAATATATTT
>JNEM01000078.1:0-10997 GCA_000697335.1 Conidiobolus incongruus B7586 | reverse complement strand
TTTTTAATAACAATCAATTATTAAGAAATTTTATATTATTATTTTTGAATAATTTTATATTGGATTGATATTATTAATATAATATAAAAACACTTGTTATTTTATAAAATGATTATAAAATATATAAAATTAAAGTTATCAAAAATCTAATTAAAAATAATTAGAAAAAGATATTAATAATAAAAAAGGATATTGACTTTATATTATATATTTTTGTAATTTATATATTAAAATGTTTATTTATTTTCAATCTCAAAAAAGTCCTATTATTTAAAATCCAGAGTAATATAATAAAAATTATTTGGCTAATTAACTACTAAAGTACTAATAACATATAAATTTCAAGTAAAAAATATTAGTTCATTATACTAATCTCAAAACAACAATATTTAAATTTTAAATATCAATGCCAAAGTACAGGAGAAGAATTAGTCGAAGAAAAATTAAGTTATTAACATGTTTATATATATTTGAAAAATGGTATTGATTAAAATTACAGTTTTTGAAATTATTTAATCATTATCACATTCAATTGTGATATCCAATAAATAAAAAACAATCATTTTTAAATATTGAAAAAATGGGGGTTAAATAATATATTATCCACATAAGAGATTAATATTTTCTAACCTAAACATTATAGTAATTAGTCCAAGTCAATGAATAAAAATGAAAAATTATTTTGAAATGACATCAAAATTATATAGTCTAATTAAATATTATTCAGGGCTTATATTAAATTTGAATATATTTTCATGCTTTAATAGGATTTTAAACTGATTTACCGAACTATATTATTATTGGAGTTTGATCTCCTCATTTAAAAATTAGTTCTTTTATTTTCTTTTTAATCTTACACATTTTAAAAATCAAAATTGATTCAAATTTTATTTAAAACTTTTTATTTTAATAAAAATTAAATGTTTAATAATAAAAGTAATAAAAATGTGGAACAAATAAAATAAGAGTTATTTTTTATTAAAAATAAGTTACCTTCAATCAAGCCATTGTGAGTTTAATATCAAGAGGCTAAAGTTTATATTAATTTTAATAACTGTGCAACTTATCTAGCATGACAGAATTTGGATCGAAATGAAACTACCAGTTTAATTTTTATCCGTGGTAAATTAATTATTAGTAACTGAAAACATGGTTAACGATATGTGCTTGGATTAGATATCATATAGGTTTAGACTTATTTGGTAGATTGCCGATATTATTATTATTTGATAAATCAATTATTTAAGACCATTATAATATTATATATTAGCATAATGGTCTATTATTATTCTTTTTCATTCTATTAATCCTTTGCTAAAATATATATTAGATGAATAAAATATTATATAAAATACTATTTATGATGAATAGATTAATTCTAATTGATTTATTTCAATGTAAAATATAATAAAGATTAATTCATGATAATATGATCATTTAAAATTGAAGCTATTTGAAATGTTAGGAATAAATCGATATTAGTTGATATCATAATAAATTCTAATTAATAATAATTAATTTGAAATATTCATTTTACAGAATACCATATTTTTGTTTTAGTTAACTTATGAAATTAAAAGTTGATTAATTATAATGAAGCAAGAATATAACCTAAGATATATCCATTTTATTTGAACTCATTATAAAATTTTGCTTGTAATTAGGAATATAACCATTCCAATGAGTGTATTTAGCACAGTCTTGACCAATCGTAATGCATTAATATATTTTGAAAAAGTATCACAGTTGGGCATTTTATCAAGCAAGCTGCTATAATATTAGTTTATTTAGATTTACTAAAACAATTTGATCATTTCTCAATTACATTCTTATTAGCTTATATTTGGTTGAGATCAAATAATTTTTTGTATATGGTTTATTATATTCAAAATAATTTTTAAATATATTATATAAAGAATTTTATTAATAATTTTTTTTCAATTATTTCTTAATATACTCATATTAAAAATAGAAATAGGTAAATTTTTGAGTATTGATTTAATAGCCAAGAATATCAGTGTTTTAAAAATATTTTTATAATATTAGGTATTGATATGACTATCAATAAAATGATTGGCCAAAATTCTCTTCACTGATAAAATTAAATTATATGAGAATTTTTTGAAAAAGAAAATTTTTTAATAAATATTTATGATCCACATTTTTGGAAATATTCATCCACTTAATAAAAGCTTTAAAAATTGACATTTTGGTAAATAATAAGATAATTCGATAGAAAAGTGTATATTTGTAAATTTATTCTAAACTTTAATATTAATAAAAATTCATATATCTACCAAATTGTTTAGATATCAATTTTTCACACAATAAACTATTTATATGCAGTTATTTGTTCGATTCAGTATTTTGCTAGTATTTCTCAGACTATTTATTTATGAGGTTTTTTTTATCATTTGAACGTATTGATATTTTGAGGTCGAAATTATCAAGTTAAATGAGGAATTTAATGGTTAAATATAGTTAAATGCCTTTCAAATGGTTAAAATTATTTAGAAATTTTTAAAATTCTATATTAATTTCATATCTATATATCTAATTGAGGATCATCAATATTGTTTATCAAAAATATGCTGTGACATTCTGTAGCATATAATCAAAAGTAACTAAATTTAGCCAATATTATTCATATTTTATCTCAAATTGGGTGAAGGTTTTTTAAATAAACCGCATCTTGAGCCTTATATATGGTGTATCCTATATGTACTGTTAATTGCCAAACATTTTAAATGGAATGAATATTCTAAATATATATGTATTTTGAATAGGTTAAATAAGCAATAAATCGCATAATATAACATGCCATTATCTTATGATCAGTTTATACAAATACTAGAGCAAATTATTCACATTAATAAATAGCATTTGACAGTTGGATGACTTGTTTGACATTGATAGTTTCACTAATTTTTGAAAGAAATTTAGGCAAATAATGTGTTTTTATCAAGAATTATTCAGTTAGTGTAACTTGAGATACCATCAATAAATGAGATGAACAAATGATATGCAAATTTGGTCAGATATTGTGTAATATCTGAAATAGAGTGAAAAACAATATCAGGTTTGGTACCACTAATAACTAGAATCATCTCATAATCCCATTGTCTCTATCAACATTTTATATTTAACTAAATTTCACTAATTCTAAAGATGAAATTATTGGCCATTTTGATTCTCCTTCAATATTCGGTTTTTCCACACATCTTGGCCAAATAAACCTTAATATTGATTTATCCAATATCCTATAAATACCTATCGTCTGCTCTTCATTAACAAGGTTTGAATAGTTGGAATAGTTAAAATAAACTCATTATCCTATATTTGCATTCATCAAAGAGCACTTAAAATTCCATTGTTCCATTTAATCAAATTCACAAATAAAATATTCATTGAGCAGTGATGAAACCGTTGTTCCTGAATAATTCTCTATTTAACAAACCTAAATCACCTTCAACTACTTCACCTGTTCCTTCTACTCCAACCACTCCTCTCTCTGCAACTCTTCCCAACCACACCTTCGCTTCTAATTACTCAAGCTCCACTCTTCCTCAAACTGATCTCTGCATTTACATTGCCATATGTGATCACCTCACAGATGATCCTACTCTGCTTAGTTTTAAACAGGGCGACCATATCAAAGTAACAAATAAACTTCCGAGTGGGTGGTGGGAAGGTCATTTAGTGAATTCATTTGATCCGGACAACTTCACCGTTGCTCCAGGTCAGCCTATGGGGCTTCCATTTGATATAGAGCCAACAAAGGGATTTTTTCCAGGTAAATTTGTATCAAAACTTGAGAACGAAACTGAAAGCTATGTCACCACACCACCTTTGAAGGTAATCACTCTTTGGTCGAAATTCCAAATATTTGATCTGACAAATTTTAGACTCCCCCTTTAGAAATTGGTAACCCAATGATTATGACATCCAAAAAAAGTACATATGAGCAATCTATTATTTCTAAGCGGAAACATTCAAATTTTTCAGACACTCCTCCTGAAGCTGAATCTGCTTCACTTAATTTTTCTATTGATATGTCTTATATTAATGAACTCAAAGAAGCATTAGCCTCTGGAGGTGGTGCTAAAGGTTTGTTAGAAAATGAATGGATAGTTGAGTTATTTCCAAAAATTAAATCAGAAATTATCCCAGAAAAGGTATATAGACGTATTGAGAGCTTTACTTCAGCATATTAAAAAATTCGATTATCGTTTAGCTTTTGCAAAATGATAAACCATTACCTGATTATTGGATCAAACAATCTCTGTCATTACCGATACAATCTCTCTCCACATCTTCCACCTCTTCCACTTCATCAACTTCCTCACTATCTTCTAATGAATCCAGTGAAACTTTAACATATTATTTGCAATTGATCACTGATGAATCCACTTATATATTCCCAGATAGTTGGCTAGGTAATTTATCTGATGTTAATTTGGCTTACAAAGTAAATGAAGATAAGGTATATATTGTAGCATTATGATCTCTCTTTATTGGCTAAATAATTTTTTAGGATTCTGAAACTTTTTCCCGCAGAAACTCAGTTGATTCCATTGCTTCTATTTCTTCAGCTGATAGTGAAACAATTGCCACCTATGATCCTATCGCAATACCGCGCCAATATCGCCGTCCTTCGGCTGTTGGTGCTAATTTGGATAGCTTGGAAGTTCAATCCGATCTTTCTTGGGTCAATCTCTCAACTGAAGTTATTCTTTCTATTAATAAGCTTCAGTCATCAATTGATGATGGGAATCAATTAGAATATCTACCAAATGCAGGAGAAGTTATCAAATCTATTCAAAAGCTATTTGAAGGCACTGGTATTACCAATATCAATTCTTCACTCTTCATTAGTCACCCAGAATTAAAAGATATATATAAACAATTGGTTGATCTCCTCGGAAAGATTGTTTTATTATTACTCAACTCAATTAATGTATGGCCTTTACCTGACTTCAAAGATCGATTAAAGTCACATATTCAACAGGTTTTGAATATGTGTCGATCATTCGTGTCTAAATGCCAGATGGCTAACATCCGCTGTCGAACTCTTAATACAATCCCCTCTCCTATCGCCTCATCGTTTGGCAATGTCAGCTTGAGACGCGGCTCCAAAGATACCAAAGAGTTAGATAACTGTCCAAGTGATTTGTGCAACAGACTGAATCAGCTTATTTTGATTATCTCTTCTGATGTTTCAAAGATCCAAGGAATCAATCCAGCCAGTTTTGCACCAACCAACGATGAAAGCTTTGTTGACCAATCTGTTCCTATTAATGAACAGATTATTAGCTATATTACCTCCTTACTTAATCACTCTGGAGAGGTACTTACTGTTGTCGGTAGCATAAGTGTTTCAACTTCTAACACTTCATTATCTGAAAAATATGACTCAATTTTGGCTAGTGTATACTGGAAAACTGCCCAACTAGTTATCCATCTCCAATCTATTTCACCATTATTGGACTTTAGTAAATTTTTACCAATTAGAAAGTTATGTCGCGAAGTGCACTCTGAATTATTGAAACTTGCTATCCTCTCTAAATTAATCATTAATGAACAAGCAATACATGATTTTCTACAGATGCATAATGAAATTGAGATGGTTAAAGTATCTTGCTTCTCATCCCAAAGCACGGCAACTCCAAGCACTCAAGCACCATGTCCATTTCAGGAATTATGTCGTTTATTGAACACTGTACCATCGCGATCTACATTAGTTACTTTGCGTCGAGCAAATTCAAAATCATCAGATACACCTCGTCTATCAACTAATTTTGAATCTAACTCTAGCGATTTATCATCTGCTCCATCTCTCAAAATTCCACCTAAAAATCCTCTCAGATCTAAACCCTCTACTGAAAGTCTAGAAAATCTTCGTCACACTCAATCTTCGAATTCATTGAATAGATCCGTATTGCCACCAATTCCAGCCAGTCCAGACTTTGCACCGCAATCTGGTGATGTAGTTCCAGCTCCCCCAGATATTCCACTTCCTCTCCCGCCCACAATTCCCCTTCCTGCACCTCCTGTTCCAAAAAAGAGTTTTGAAATTGATCGTTCTAGTAAGCGCAGTAGCAAGCGAAGTAGCAATAGATCAACTAAGCATTTATCTGTTGCGAACTATCTTAATTCTCCAGCTCTTCTAACTGTATTTAACTGCGACCAACATTGTAGTCAGCACCAATTCAATCTATCAAATCGCATTGGAGCTTTCATTCAACAAGAGCCTTGGTTTTACAAGAAGGATTATAGGGAAGCGGATATGGTTTTGGATGACGAGGCTGTCTTGGGAGCTACACTCCCTCGTCTTATCGAGTACTTAACCCCTTTCCAGAATCCCAGCCAAGAGTTTATTGAAACCTTCTTACTTACTTACAGAGCATTCACTACCACTGATAATTTTTTTGAATTGTTAATCAAACGATTCACAGATGAATCGCCCAGTGAGATCCATCCTCACATGAGAATGGACTATGTCAAGAATCGCCTTGGACCTATCCGTCAAAGAATTATGGAAGTATTGTGGATTTGGCTCGATTCCCATTTCCATGATGACGAACTTGAAGCGATAGAGCGCCTTGAAGAATTTGCTAATACAGTGATGATCAAAGTAGTACCAGAACAAGGACGCAATTTCATTACCCTACTAAAGCGTCGCACAAAAAAACCCAATGATGAATCCACCTTCTTCTATAAACCATGGGGTACTAAAGTCAAGCGTTTGAAATTAGATATTCATGAGCTCCATCCAGTTGAGTTTGCACATCAATTGACTATGCTCGAAAGTTTCCATTTTAAGAATATTGATCCTCGCCAACTTATAAATATTGAATGGGAGAAGCCACTTAGCTCGATAAACTTCCACATCCAAGCCTTGATGTATATTTCTAACAGTATTTCCAGTTGGGTTACCAAATCCATTACCGACTCCAAAAATAATAATCGCAAAGCTGCTATTATCAGATTTTTTGTACAACTTAGTTCTCATTTACGTGTTCTGAACAATTTTAACGGCCTCATGTCAGTTTTGGCTGGATTCAACGCAATCCCAGCCCATGATCTCGCACCCATGTGGGCTCTTGTAGACTCTGAGACCCGTGAAATCGCAGTGCGCCTTACCCGCACCATGGATCCCCATCTTAACTTTGCCAAATACCGCGAAATATTAGGTCAGACAACACGCCCTTGCATTCCTTTCCTTGGAGTATTCCTCAGTGATCTCAAATTTATCGAGGAAATCAATCCCAATTACTTACCTGACAACCCAGAGTTAATTAATTTTGACAAACAAAAGAAGGTTGCAGTAGTAATTAAAGAAATGAGACGATTACAAAAAGATCAAGCTAGTCTTAATTTCAAATTCTACAAACCATTCCAAGATTATCTTCATACATTGATGTCAAAAGGAGAAATTATTAATCCAATGTATACTACTCTTAAAGATTTCGACCCCAAGCTCGCACATCTTAAAGTTAAGAGTGGTACATTTTCCATGGATAACTTTTTAAGTGAGACTGGTATGCTCGTTTAATCATTTTTAGACTGCTCAATTACCATCATTTCTATTAATTTACATATCCATTCTTTAAAATTATTCAATTGACAATGAATCTACCAACATTATTATTATATTATTAAGCTTTACTGGACTAATTAATTTGAAATTTAATTATTTCAATTATTTATTAAAGCTATCAATAAAAATTACTATTTAATCATAACTTATTAAGATTAATTGTATATTTGAAGTGAGATTGACATATTTAAATAATATCATTAATAATTTTGTTGAAATTTTTCTGATTTTTTGATACAATTGATATTACTAACACTTGTGATAGTATATTTATGGTTAATTTTGAAATTTCTATAAAATTAGATAGATTTTCATGATATGTAATTGTCAATGTATGAATTAAAATAAATATTGTGTTATTCTCATAAATTAAAAGACCAACTTATTAAGCAAACTGTTGCGTCATTATCTTAATTTTTTAGTTTCAGCTATTAAGGTTCGATCCCAATTCCCATTTACAGCATAATATAAGGAAACAAAGGTTGGGTCTTATATTCAATCTAAGTAACATGTAAATAAAAAAATGTGAATAATTTTTTCAAGTAAAAAATCTCCAAAATTACCAAAAATTATGTCTTTAATTATAATCGCTTATTTTTCATTAAATTGAATAAAATAAATGCATTCAGTTTATAAATAGGTAATTAGAGTAATAATTTTTCTTATAACATGGAATATGAAATTTCATAAATTATTATCATTAAATACAAAAAAAATAAATTTCTTAATATGAATACTGTTGGTGATATTCAAATGATATAATCTAACTGGTTTATTAAATATTTCATTCTCAATGTAATAAAGAATCAAATTAAATAAAGTCAATATGATAAAAATTAATAGCCTTTACGACCATAGTCAGAGTATCCTCCAGCGTAGGGACTATGATCATAGCCTTTGCTACCGTGGTCACCATGTGAATCAACATGATAGCCATGGTTACCAGAGTTGTAACTACCTCCGCCATTTTCATAAGAGTCATTATAGACGCCATGATTTCCATGGTCATAATCGCCACCATGGTGATATCCGCCATCTCCTTCGTCATTTCCATGGTCATACCAGTCATCTCCACCACTTCCGCCATCATTACCATTGTCATACCAATCATCACCTCCATTACCACCATCACCGTCATCGCCGCGATCATTGTGTTCGTCACCGACACCAGTACCGTCACCTGGATAACCACCGCCATTGTCATCACAATCTACAAGACCAAGTAAAAGACAGATGCCAATATCTATAGGTTTTCCTGGATGATCACCTCCACCGGGAATGATAGGACCAATAGGATCCCAAGGACCTCCACCATAACCATCATCTCCACGGTCTTCGTTTTCGTCGCCAACATCAGTGGGATCAGATGGATTTCCGCCGCCGTTGTCATCAGTGCCGGTGCCGTGTGTTTGACGAATATTGCTGATGTTAATGTTATCAGCAGAAGTGTTACCCGAGCTTAGGATACTGACGGGAATGCGTTTAGCATTGACCAAATTGAGAACATCCAAGCAGTAGTAAGCTTTGAGAGAGAAGAAGATTACAGAAAGAGTAGCCAATTTCATGATTGAATAAATTAAGATATTAAAGATTAAACAATAATGTATTTCTTGATCATATTTTTCAGAGCTTATATATTAAAAAGATATAAGAATAGACGAGGTGTAAAGATCAACAAACATTTAGCTAAATTTAACTAAATTATTTTTACTTGGAGAAATATGATCGGAAGAATACTATATTTGTGAAAAATCACATTCTAAATTTGATAATTCAATAAACTCATGTTTTAAATTTTAGTACAAAATTATATTCATTCGATTTGGAGTTATATCTTGACTAATTCTGTTCATGTTGATATTATACTTAAATATTAAATTATATATCAATCAACCCGCTATTCTTTATAATTATAATTTTACATTATTTTACATTTGAACATATCTCCGTTTATACAAGGAGATAAAAACATGGTTTATTTTAATATTATCATATTAAATTAGTAATATAAACGGAATATTGGAATTTATAATTTAACAATATGAAATATACATTTAATCAATTTAACAAATAAGATAAAATTAAATGATATGGGCTTGAATGAATTAAAATTAATTAGGATATAAGGAGATTATATCTGTTGACAATATGGTTTTAAGTATATTTTCATTAGTCAAATTCAGTTAAACTTAAAAAAATCTGATCTTAATTTATGCTTAATATAGTTTTATTTAGCTACCTTACCATTATTCTTACTTTACCAGTTGTTTTAAATATGAATATTTTTACAAAAGTCTAGGTATGCTAAATGACATAATTGATAAAAAAATATTGTAGCAATAAAACATTAAAGATATCAACGCATTTTTTAAAATAAATCAACTAAACTTGTACAAATTTAGAGATCTCCATCAAACACAAAATATTTTCATTATCACATTTTAATAATTAAATTTAACTCCTAGACAAATATGATGAATAGAGTATAGAATGATAATCAATAATATCAAGATACTATACTATTAATAAAACCTTACATTAGTTAATACTAAAAAATTTTATATTAATTTATATCAAATTATGCATGGATACTATAATAATTACCGATACTTGTGTATTTTTATTTAGATACATTATTAAAAAATTTCTATCATTAATTTAGAAAATGAGTATAGTAAATGGGCTTAGTTGAAAATATTGTGTAATTTTTAACGATTATGATGTTAAAATCAGTTACACTTGCAAAGTTGATATTACCTCTATTGTAAGTTGATATCATTTTAACTATTGAATTACTATAACACTTAAACTGTGAATAAATGGAGTAAAATCGCATATATAATAGTTAGATTGAAAACTAATATTTTCAAGATATTCAATTTGTTATCTATAATAATTTAGCTCAAAAATTACTAAAACAATATTCTTGAAATCTAGCTTATAGATAATTTAATAATATTAGTAACAATTTTGTAATATATATTATTTTAAAATCTTTAGTGCTTGAAGTTTGACACTAACAAAACCATAATTGAATAAAACATTAATTGACATATTTTATATTCAAATTTAATGTAATAATCATAATTCTTTCAAGGTATTTTATAATTTTAATCCATACTAGAACCTAAACAACTTCATTTTAAGAGAACTATATTGATTGCATATAGTAGTGTCTAGAATGATTCATATATTTTCTTTAAAAACGAATCAAAAATATTAAATTTAATAGAACATAAATATAATCATTTAATTTTTTAAATTATTTAAATATGTTTACCAATTTAATTCATCATTATTTTGTAAATAATATGTAAACATTTCAACAATCAATAATTATTGTTATATTCAAAGTAATTTAAGAATTTTTCTACATATAATCATATATATATATATA
>JNEM01000073.1:0-17221 GCA_000697335.1 Conidiobolus incongruus B7586 | reverse complement strand
TATATCAAAAAATAATAAAATTAAATAAAATATGAATCTTTTATTTTATCAAAATAATTTAAATCATTTTTAATAGTTAAAATATTAAGCAAAGTTTTATAAATATTTTATTTTATTTTGTAATAATTAAACTTAGGTATAAATAAAATAATGAATTATAAATTAAATATTGATTATATGGAAATGAATTATTTAATATTATTAAGCTAATTTTATATATTTGTATTAATTATTTATATATAGTTGTAATTCAAATATATCCATTCTTTTGAGTAATAAGGATTTAAACAAATATTATATTTTGCAATAAATTTGTAAACAAAGATGATTATTAAAAAAGTATTTGTTATATGATTTAATAAATTATTTATTAATCCTGTATATCTTAAAGCTTACTTAATATTAAGATTTTATAGAATAATATCCAGGAAAAAGAATCCTTTCTATCCTTACCATTTCCTGGATTAAATAATTCTTTCAGTGAGTGACATAGGTTTTTGATCAATTCTAATTAAAAAAGCCAAAAAACATCATTTGATTATAAACCAACAGATCAAATATAAATGGGAAGCAATCTGGATTTAACCAATAAATCTAGACAGATGGATATTTTTGAAATACAGTACAAGTTCTGTTATTTAATTTCAAAAGTAATATAAAAAAATTAAACTTTATTCTGAAGATGAATATTAATTCAAAAACAAAATATACTCAATTACTTGGTGATTTTTAAATTACACATATTAACTATGATAAATTAATATCAAAATAACTTACTATATACCTTATTAGCAAGCAAATGGATATTTACATAAATGAAATTATTATCTTTAGCTATAATATTATTAATTTTAATGTAAAATTCATTCTATTTTGTTCAAAATTAATTTATAACTGCTTCAACAATATAATTATTAGTTAAAGAAAAATACACATATTAATTAATTTTAAAATCTAAGAACCTTTTCCATTAAAAAGATTGAAATAATAAGATTGTTATTTGATTAATTTTTAACATTTTTTTATTCTCAAGGTATAATTATACTGTGAGTTATCCATTAATGTATAGTTAATTTATATTGAGTATATTAAATCACAACTTTATTCATAATTAAATTATCACTCCATCATTGTACCTATTAGATCCAATTTTATAAGCTTGTAAATAATAATTAAAAACTACAATTTTTAACATAACAGCAATGAAATTAAGGTTTTTATTGAAATCAGCAGTCATAATATTAGGTTATGTCAAATATTTTGTAAAGCAATTAAATTGTAAACATTATTTAATATTATCTATAATTTTCTCATATATGATTCAAACAAATTTTCCTCATTTCTAGAGTTAGAAATGATTCAATATATCCATTTTACAAATTAATCTTATTTCTCTAGATAAATCATAAAAAATCTTTATTTGCCTAACTTTAAACTTTTTAGCATTTAAATTTATCCATATTTATAAATTTTGAATTGGAAATAGTTTTTAAATACCAAAGATTAATATTAAAACTCCATAATTGAGGCTTTAGCGATAAGTTTGACTTAATGGTAGAGTTAATCAAATTGGCAACTCGAGCTAACCTGCAATGTGATTTTAATATTGTGTAAATTTTTTCAACAAAATTAGGATAATATTATCAAGGTTACCAATCTTTTAATCCATGTTTTAATTCTTCATTAGATCATATAATATTTTTTAAAAATATAATCCCAGTTGACACCTTTATATTATTAAAATTATATATTTTTATTGCCTTGATCCAACTTTGAACTGAATTCTTAAAATATATTTTGAAATTGAAATACGATATAAATATTCCAATAACCAAAAATAAATATATAAATCAAATTAAATAACCTCCATTATTTTTATATTCGTAAATGCTGAAAAATTATTAATAAATTAATTAAATTTTTATTTTGCAAGGTATTGATATTTAAGTAAAAACAGAATAATCAGAATATTATACTTATAAAAGTTATACTGCTAAAGCCATAAATTAGTGATTTTAGTATTTATTGAATGATGTTTTCATTCTGGAACAAAACGTTTAATGAGTTTCAACAAGATATATTAATGATATATTGATATAATGAATAATAATTGATGCATTATTTGATACTAGACAAGCTTTAAATTAATATATAAGCGGGTCAAAATATGAACCAATATTGTGTTGACAATATCTAAGTTTAAAGTTAGTAACGAGAGAAAGTCAAGTTACTATATCGATTCCAAAGTGAAAATTTCAAATTTTTACTAAAGTAATATTAACCTTGTACCGATAAATTCATATTTCAATTTGAGATAAATAGGTGAAAATTTTTATAAAAAAATCCTATTCAATAAATAAATATTTCAATATTATATATCCAATATAATAACCCTCTGGACTGAAAGGGTTTTGTAGATTATTGCTAATATATCCTTAAATTTAAAAGATGAATTTCCTCATAATTTATTATTTATATTACATAATTTTTTGAATGTCATTAATTTTTCAAATACACGCTCAAGAGTTCCAAATCAACTCGATATATATTAGAAAAATATTGAGTTATTAAAATCAAAGGATGTTATAAAATATTTATTTAGAAAATATAACTGTCAATATATCTGTTTTAATGATTTACAATTTAACTTTTATTCAAATTTAGAGATTAAATTTTGACTTTTATATAATTTTGCTTTTAAATAAATTAACATTAATGAGATAAAATATTCCAAAAGTTTTAAAATATAATTGTAATTACAAATATTGTAAATAATATTATATATAGGGTACTAGAAAAGATTTTACTATTAAAATTGAAATGAATAAAAATTTCAGATTTTATAATTTAATTTGTTATTATAATATTATAAAATCCTTGAAAAATATAAATTAATAAATTTGATGTTTGAATTAATAACAAATATAATATATACTTTATTAAATAAGCATCAATAATTTGGTTTTTAATCTAATTTTTGCTTATTGTAAATGGAATAAAATTTGATAAAGGTTTGAATACTAATGTAAAATATTCCACCAACTAAACTAACAGCCAAGAGTGATGCAGTAATATAAACATCAATTAAATTTGCTTTGATCGGAGATATGATATGATCCAAAGGCAAAAATGGCTTCACTTCACAAGGGATTTCAAAAGGTTTAGCTGGATTAATGGATCGACAAGATTTAGCAGTCAAAGCATAGGTTTCAATTAAATCAGCTGCCATGATTTTACGCTTACTATTCAACTTACTGATCATTTGATATTGATATAACTTTGATTGTAATTCTATATTCTTTGGATCCAAAAGCTTGGTGAATTTTTTATAAATTACCTCATCACCATCTGTTGGCCACTCAATGTAATCTCCAATTCCATTCTCAGTGATCAACATTGCATTTCTAGGCTGGTCTCCGATATAGGGAATAACTATCATTGGGGTACCAGAATGAATGGATTCGTAGGTACTGTCAAGGCCTCCATGAGACATGAACAATTTGGTGCTGGGATGATTTAAAATCGAATCTTGAGGTGCCCACTTGAGTAATATAAAATTTTCATTGGAGCCGTTTAAGATTGATTCTGTAGAATATTCCACATTGTCGACATTATAAGTCTTGGGAAAATTTTCCAAATTGGTATTAACCATTCCTCCCCAGATAATACCGTCTATCCATCCATCGTTAAGTAATCTTTGGAAATGCTGAAGCATATTAATTGACAAATTATGTTCAAAGCGAATTAAGGATCCAAAAGCAATATATAAGACTTTAGAACGAGTATCCAAGAAATTTTGTAGTTCAGTAGGTAAAGATGGCACCTGGTCAGATAAAATTGGACCAATATTAACCATGTGAGATGGCATACTTCTAGGATTTTCCAAGCCAATATACGAATTTGCTATTCCCAGCCCCAAATTCGTGTATTTTATTGCATCATAGCTATGTGGAATGCCATTGGTTTCTCTAACTGTAGAGAAAGCATTTAATAGTGGGTAATGTTGGTATAATTTTTTAACTGGATCAATTATTGCATGCTTGAATCTTTGGAAAAATGAATAAGACTCAATAGTAGTAGGCTCCAATCCACCTCCGATAGTGAGATAAGGTATTTTTCCAGTGAAACTTAAAGACTGATAACCAATTATGATTGGAATGGCATGCTTAGCAGCTGATTCAATGCAACTAGCAGCTATAAAATCGCAAATCATTAAATCTGGTTTTTGAGTGTGATAGAAGTCTTCATATATCGGGAAAGTTTGATTATACACTTCAGACATTTGCTTTCTCATATTTTTCATTCCTGAAAATAAATTCTTCTTTTTCGTGAATGGTTGAATATCCAAGTTCTCAATATCTAAATGAAAATCGCCAAGGGAGTAATGAGTTAAATTGTAGCTTTTTCCAAATTTTTTCTCTCCATTTCCTGATAGATAAGATATTTTATGACCCCTTTGACTTAGTACCTCGGAAATCTCTAGTAAATACTTGATATGAGACCTAGTTCCTATAGTAAGAGAGATACCAATATGCAATGATTGGGAATCATTCAGTCCCACTGCTTGGCAATACACAATGTTACTAAAGAAAGCTATACCACACCAAGTTTTCAATTTCATTGTTCTGTCATTAAATCTTACCTGAAATTACAGCATTTATATACTACAGTCAGTCTCTGATTTTCTAAATTTGGTTCCTAATATTTTATTAAATTTTAAATAAAAATTTAAAAATATTAATCTTTTATTTCCGGGAAAACTTGGGCGATGAAATTAAATACTGCCAACTCCTAAATTTTACGGGTTATCCATGCGGGTTGATATTACTTTGTTCATTTTAGGTTTAAATTGTAATATTTGTGAGAAATGATGAAAACTTAATTATCAAATCATCTAATCGATTTAATTTAAAGTGAATTTGAAAATGTTCACAATTCAATTTTGATAAAATTTACATTAAAATGAAATCAAGTTATACATTAATAATAATTTTATTAATAATCAAAATATTAGAGCATTACGACTCTTATTACTATGGTCAATATGTGTAAAATTATATAATTCAAAGCATCTATCATATTAATAATTCACAAACGATATTTTGTGATTGTGAAAAACTTGTCAATGTATGCTAATTTTATGATTAATTCTTATAATTTCCCATAAGATTTAGAATTTAATGCATTTTATATTTTCATGGAAAATGAATATGAAAGGAAAAATTTTTATAAATTAACTATGAAGAATGTAACTATAGAGGAAAAAATCAATATTAAAATGTTTGGATAAAATAACTTAATAAAATCAATATTACTATAAAAACAATTGTTTGGAAAGTTATCATCATATATGAATACGACTGATCATATGCGCTTGGTTCAAAATATAAAATTCAAACATGTATCGAAGACAGTTTTTAATAATCAGCCATTTATTCTTTGTTCCTCTATGGATATAATATTATTAGAATACAAAGCTATATTTTCCAACTTGCTGGATTATATTATCAAATAAATACAAAACAAGATTCAAGACAACAAATAATGTATTATATTAAATTGGGATTAATTTATTAAAGCTTTTACCTCTTGATATAATTCTATCATAACTATTAAAAGATATAGATTTTACTCTTTTATAATAATATGACAAACGCGTCAGTAACCATATAGTATAAATGAAACAATACGAATATTAATCTAAATATTTATTTTATCATTATAATTGTCATTGAATTTTATCTTGTATTTTGATAAATATAGAACTCAATTATTGGAAGCAATATTGTAGTTTTAATATTTCTTATAAATATCATATTACCTTTAATAAATATATTTCAATTATAATGTAAATTAGGAATTTATTATTTAAATTCAACAATATATAGTCATAAAGTTAAATTTATCTGACCAATATTAAAGGTTATTGCAATTATTACCAATGGTATATATTTCAAATGATTTAATAATAGTAGATTCAATATTTATGAAAAAATATCTATTCACAGATTATATATAGAAATTTTATATTACATTTACAATATAGAAGTATTAACAATAACAAAGTTCATTAATATCAATTCATTTTATAATTTTTTTATTTTGTCGAAATAAATTATTGATAATATGATAGTATTTTTCAATTCAAACTTGATTATGAAAACTTTAAAACATTATTTCTTTAAGATATAGAGTTAAAATGTAAAATTTTATATAAAATATGACATATACATATTCATTTGGTTTTCATCGTTAAAACTTTTTCTTAAAAATATTAATTTAAATCACATTTCAAGAATGTCAAATATCTTGAAAATGATTTCAACGAGTTCGAAAGTTGAAGAGCTGATGTTTTAGAAATTTAAGTAATAATTAAAGCCACTGTGTATTTGTTGGAAACATCTTATTAAAGATTGTCTATAATCTATTTAAAAATGTATCGTGGTTAATGATATTTTTATAACAAATTTCTAATGGCCTTTTTAATCTGAAATGAAACGTTTGATTTATAAATCCTGGATTAAATATATTCACAAATACCTTTGATTCCATTCTATTAGAGCATATATACAAAACTATTTTGTTAATAGTATGGTTATTTATTTTCATTGTATCAACGAGAGTGAGAATATTGAATTGATCTAACCAATTCGATATATATTAATTTAAATCAATAATATAATATAGAATATTTTCAATTGTATTTTATTAATTTTAAACTATTATCATCAATGATGTTAGGTTATAAAAATTATTTTATAAAATTAAAGGAAAAAATAACTCTATTAAAATATGTTATATAATAAATATTCAATATATATTAAAGGCAATACTATAACTAAAGATATGTTTAAATCAAAATATTATACATTTTTTGAACGAATTTAAGTTATTCAAGCAAAATAATAAAGAAATTCTAATTACACTAAATATTATGTTTATAAAACATTCATCAGAATATTTGGATAATTAATATTATATTCATGGAAAAGTGTCAAAATAGTCCCATATATTAGGTTAATTCTGTGACTTCTTGAGAAAGAAAATGATAAAATTATTAAAGCAATTTTTAAAAAATATAATAATATTTAATTGAAATATTTTATATATTATAGAGTAAATTGAATCAAATTAAAGTTTTGAGTTGAAATAGAAATTATTTATTTATTTCTATGAAAACACTTTTTTCTTTGAATAGAAAAATTTTTAATTAATAACAATATATTAAGTTACACAGTTTTGATTTCAGTCGATAGCTGTTTCAAATCAGAAATTGAATTTACAATTTATAATCAATATAAGAATAACAAGCAAATCAAATACAAAATGAACATAAATTAAATTGGCTTTGGTTAGTGAGATAGATTGAACCGTAGATAAGAAAATGTTAATTTTCCTTGGTACTTCAAAAGGAGTATGGATTTCAACAGTTCTTCAAGCCTTCAGGTTAAATATGTACAATTCATTTAAGCGAGCTGACATTGATTTACCTTTTTAGCTAACTTATTAATTGATTGATATTAGCTTATTGACACTGTAATTTGTTATTGTTAGGATCTAGTGGCTGGGTGAATTTTTGTAAACCAAGCTATCCCCACCCGTTGGTCATAAGTATAGTTTTCTATATCTCTTTCAGTGATCAGTTTGTCATTACGGAGTTAGTCAGCTGCATATGACATATTTATTTTAGGCACCTTAAATTGAATCGATTTACTGACACTTTGATGACCTCCATGCCACTTAAACAATATAGTAGAAGATGATTCAATATGACTTCTTGTGGTACCAATTTGAGTAACTCAAATTTTTCATTTTTACCCTTGATAATGGATTCGGTGGCGTATTCAGCATTATCAACTGTAAAAGTGTTGGGATATCCTTCTAAATTAGTCTTTGCCAAACGCCCCATATAATCCTATCGAGCTTACTATTGTTAAGTAGTCACTGGGAATGATGTAGCCAATTGA
The DNA here is from genome assembly GCA_000697335.1 of Conidiobolus incongruus B7586. Classification (NCBI taxonomy): domain Eukaryota; kingdom Fungi; phylum Entomophthoromycota; class Entomophthoromycetes; order Entomophthorales; family Conidiobolaceae; genus Conidiobolus; species Conidiobolus incongruus. Next base: position 9,254 of record JNEM01000073.1, on the reverse strand, counting down.
TTCCTAAATCGAGTATGAGCTAAGCCTTGGAAATTAAAGCTACATATAATACTTTGGTTAATCTAAAAAATTGAAGATCTCAGGATAAAGTAGGTAATTAGTTCGACATTGTAGGACCAACAGTTAAAATGTGAGTTGACAGGCTTCTTATATCATATAAACCAATATATGACCTTACAAGATCTAAACCTGATTTGGAGAAAATTCCATTATACTCAGGGTGGTAAAAACCTGATGGTATTGTTTGGCTTCGCTGATACTTATTTTTGAAGATAGTAATCCATAATTATTTTTGGTTTGTTGATAATATCATACTTATATCCCTCTGCAAAAGTAAAATATTTGATTGTTTTCGGGCACAATCAGCCGCTCAATGTCAAATAAAATGTGCATTAAGCAACATCTAGAGATTTAAAATCAATCATCATAGGTATAGAATGCTTTGGGGGGGGGAGGGAAGTTCATACAAGTGCCTGATAAGAAGCCGCTTATAATCAGGTCCGTTTTTGATTATAAATTTTAGGTAATTGTGCGAATTTTTTGGTTACTCAATTAAAAGTGACGTCTATCTTAGTAAAATAATTGTAGTTCAAATACTTGTTATTGGTATCAAAATCTTTCAGATATTGGGTGGCATTATGCTTGTTTTCTAATTTCTTCGTTATCGTGATTGACATATAGGACATTTATGTCCTCACTTAGCAAAAATTGCTGTTATATACCGCGAACAATGGATAAGAGATCGGTTCACTAAAATGATAATGGCAGAAATATAAAAAGTTTGACTTTACTAATGTCGATTTTTTCATTCTAATTCAAATCACTATTAAATCCTAAAAATATTCAACTTTATGTTTCCTGTAAACAAAATTTGAAGACTAGTGTTTAAATATCAAAAAAGTTAAATTGGGTTATTCTATATTGAAATATATTGAATTGACAAAATCATTAGTTTTGTAGTTCAAACATTTTTGTAAAGGATACATATCTCAAAAATTTAAATAGATTTGAAAACTTTTTATTATAGATATGTAAATTTTATGATAAGAAAAAGATAATATCTAATTAAACTATTGAAATAAATTGTTATTTTGTAGTTTGATTTTTTATAAATTATTTTATTTAAAAAATTATCACTTACTATTATACTATGGAATAATAGTAGAAGTAATACTTAGCTGAATATTAACATGAATAAGTACAATTATATATTCACAAATCACAATTATTCCAAATATTGGAAAATTTAATTGATCACATTCTGATTTACATAATGAAATTCAATTTTTGAATTGACTTAAAAATATTGATTTTATTATTCTGTTGCTCCTATATAGATTATTTATGCCGTATTTTGTTTTTCAAACCAGTAGGTAGGTTTTCATATTTGTAATGCCATTTACTTTATGGATTACCTTATACTATATTTAATATTGATAATTATTAATCATTTAAAATTTCATGTTGGCTAAATCATTCTACCATTTTGTGTTTCAATTGTACTCACAATTATTTAATAAATAAACGTTTTCATAATTCACAATACAGAAAAAATATACAAATATAATTTTAATTCACAGAAATAATTAATTCATAATGATATGAGTTTTAAATGTCGAGTATTTAGTTTGATGGTTTGTTATACATATTACACGCGTCGTACTGATTTATGCATTATTTTACTAATATTATCGAAATTTTTTATTGATATATTGAATCAAACGACACATCAAATATCTATCATTATGCATATATTTTTCAATAGAAAATTTATGAACCATTTTAATATGAGTGATTCTAATTAAAGTGATCTCATTAATATTTTTTAAATCAAATATATACTCAAAAATTAAATTCTAATTGCAATTAAACAGAGTATATTTTATTTAAAGAATATTATCAATAATATTATCATAGTTTGTATATTTATATACCGTTTATTAAACTAAAGATAATTAAATAAAAATAATAATATTTTTGTTTTGTAATTAAGTTCTTAACTTAGAATTGCTCATATTCAAAGTGATTTCCAGATAGATATATAAAAATATGTGTTATGACATTATACAATCTTGGATATAGAATTGTAGCAAATTACAATATGATGTATCGTAGCAATTCTCATTATTCAATTGGATTCATGTATAATTATTACTTCACTATATTATATCAGTTTATCAAATACCAAAATAATATACAATGATTAAATATGCACTGAAATGTAGAATTAAAATTCTAATATTTAAATGTTACTCCAAGCTATAAATTATAGCAAATATTTTTGCCATAATATCTATTTTACACCAGATTCTTAAAATAGTCTGATTTAGGAACTACTTTTGTTTGTTTATGATATGTTTTTCAATATCAATTATTTTATTGCAATACAAACTCTGTGCAATGAATAAAATCTCAAGACATTGTATTTAAACCACATATTATCGAATATATTAAATATAATGTAATAATATAATTGGGAAAAATTATCATTATATATTTAGCTCTTAAATCATTTCAAATTAATTTAAAAAATTTTGTTATATTTATAAACAACTAATAAAAACCAAACCAGAACATTTCTTATTTCCAAGTTTTAAATTCAATTAAATATATATATATATATATATAATTTATTGAGAAAAGAATTTTTAACGAATATGAAGATAGTAATAAAATTCTTAGTTGTATATATTCTATTAAATTTAATTCAACCAAATAAATAATTTTAATATTGTTTATAATTATTCAGTTTTAGTTTTGGATTTGGTAATTATGAATAAATATTTAAAGACTTTCCAAATACTAACAAAAATACCAACTATTACAAAGGTGGTTAACAGACCAAACACTAGATAACAATCCCACAAATTTGCTTGCCACCATGGCATCGTGTAGTCCAAGGGCAAGAACGGTTTCATCTCGCAAGGCACTTCTTCAAATGGTTTGGGAGTTGCATAAGCTCTGCAAGTTCTTGCACTCATAGCGTAAGTCTCTATCAAATCAGCTGCTAAGGTTTTGCGTTTCGCACTGAGTTTAGTAATAAGCTGTAATTGTTGGATTTTGGACTTCAATTCGAGATTCTCAGGATTTAATAACTTGACAAATTTAGAATATATCAAATCTGGAGACATCGTAGGCCATTCGATATAGTCACCTACTCCATACTCTGTAATCAGCATGGCGTTGCGAGGTTGGTCCCCAAAGAATGGTAGGACGATAAGAGGTGTTCCGGAGTTGAGGGATTCGTAAACAGAGTCCAAGCCTCCGTGACTGAGGAATAATTTTGTATTAGCGTGATTTAATATAGATTCTTGGGGGGTCCATTTCATCAATTTGATTTGAGGGTGAGTTCCTTGAAAAATGCTTGATGTACTGTATTCTTTGTTGTCCAATATATAAGTTTTTGGGAAATCTTCAAAATTGTTATGTTTGAGACCTCCCCAAATGATCCCATCAATATGTCCCTCATTCAAGAGCTTTTGGAAGTGTTGTAATAAATTGATAGTTAATTCGGGTATCATTCGAATCATAGAGCCAAATGCCACATACATTACCTTAGGCTTGGCATCCAAGAATTCTCTAATATCGTTGGGTAACTCAGGTACAGTATCGTCTAAAACAGGTCCCACTAAATGAATATGACTCGAAATTTTCCTAGGTTGCTCAAATCCTACATATGAGTTGGCAATACCCAATCCCAAGTGACTGTAAACAGGGAATTGCCAAGTTTCGGGTACACCATACTTCCTGCGATGTGGTGCAATCGATCTCATGAATGGGTAATTGGTCTTCACTTTCATTAAGGGATCTATCAATCCGTGCTTCAACCTTTGCAAAAATCCAAGGGTTTCAATGGTGGTAGGCTCCAAAAGACCACTCAACGTAACGTAGGGTGCATTAGCAGCAAAGATGAGAGACTGATAACCGATAACGAAAGGAACACCATGTTTGATGGCCGATTCAATACAACTACTAGCATTATAATCGCAAATCATTACATCGGGCCTATCCTCACCGTAAAACTTCTCGTAATTTCGGAAGGAATCGTCGTAGATCTCCGCGAATGTCTTGACCATCGCATCGAATCCTTTGTCAAATGCATCTGCACCTGTGAATGGCTTCATATCGCCAAAATTTTCACTCAAAATCTCTTGCTTGCCCAAACTATAGTGTGTTACATTATAGCCATTTGAGAATTGTCCAAGTTGATCAATGCTTAAGTAAGTGACGCGGTGACCTTTATCATTTAAGAGTTTCGTGATTTCCAATATGTACTTGATATGGGATCTTGTAGCGAATGTGATAGAGATACCAATGTGTAAAGGTTTATCATCTAAGATTGGGACCGATTGGCATAGGATTGTAGTGGACAGAGATAATAAATATCCTAAAAATTGTAATTTCATAACAATATATTAGGATATTAAGTTAAAAATTAGCGTTATAATATTTGATAAATTTGCAATGGATTAGTGAAATGGAGGTTAATTTAGGTTTAATTTAACCTTAATTTGTTTATCCATTTATTCATGATATCGTGGAGTTCTAATCCTAATAATTATGGGTTGTGCGTTCCATTAAATAGTTTTTGAACTGGATATTAAAAAAATGAATTAATTTTCATAATACCTCTATATTCATCAAATGAATTTATAAATATTTAGTAAACATTCTATAGAATTATATAGATAATATATCTTAAAAGAAATCGATGTAATAATTATCAAATATTAAACAGCTTGAGGGAAAAAATTGTTTTGAATAAGTGCTTATTGTATTAGAATTGGGATTTTTATTCAGTTTTTTGCTTGTTAGAATTTTTTAAAATTACTTTTACAAATTTAACAATTAAATAAAATCCACTAAATACTATCAAACAAAAAGCCGAAATAGCAACCAAGTAAACATCGATCAAATTGGCCTTCAACCAATTAATCTTGTGATCCAGAGGCAGATATGGTCTCATTTCGCATGGTATTTCAAATGGTTTGGGTTTCTCTGACAATCTGCAAGCTTGAGCACTAAGGCCGTAGGTCTCTACCAGATCAGCTGCCATTTGCTTCCTCTGGCTGTTGAACTTAGTAATCAGTTGAATTTGCTTCACTTTGGACTGGAGCTCAAGATTGTTGGGATCCATCAATCTAGCAATTTTTTTGTACACTTCTTCGTTCGTCATCTTAGGATATTCGATATAGTCCCCAATGCCACGTTCGGTGATTAGCATAGCATTGCTGGGTTGGTCGCCAAGATAGGGTAGGATTAGCATGGGCGTTCCAGCATTCAAAGATTCGAATACGGAGTCAAGACCTCCGTGAGATAGGAAAAGCTTCGTGTTGGGATGGTTTAGGATAGCTTCTTGAGGCGCCCACTGCATGAATTTGATCTTTTCGTGGGTGCCGTCGAGCATGGATTGAGTAGAATATTCTTTACCGTTGAGAGTGTAAGTTGTTGGGAATCTATTCAATGTAAAATTGGATAAACCACCCCAAACAATACTGTCTACTACTCCTTCATCGAGGGCTCTTTGGAAAATTTTGAGTAAGTACTGAGCTAATTTGGGTCTGGTTTGGGTTACTGAACCGAATGCAACGTATAAAACTTTGGAGTGCTTTTCCATAAATTGCTTTAACTCTTCGTCCATTGGAGGATGTTCATCACTGAGAATAGGTCCAATCAAATGAATATGGGATGGTAATTTTCTAGGGTTTTCCAATCCAATAAATGTATTCACCAATCCGAGTCCCATATAATCGTATGCAGGAAATGCATAACGCTTGGGGATACCATACTTCTCTCTTACGTAGTCCCAAGCGGCGATAGCACCGAAATAATCTCTCAATACTTGGAATCTGTCAATGACGCTATGTCTAAATCTATCAATAAAAGATTGTCCCTCGAGTGTGGTAGGCTCCAATCCCCCTAACATTGTCAAGTAAGGAGCATGAGCTGAATAGATCAAAGACTGATACCCAATAATCAAAGGAATGGCATTCTTAACAGCACTTTCAATGCATTGACTGGCGACAAAATCACAAATCATCAAATCAGGTCTATTATCTTTATAAAATCTTTCATGATTTTCGAATGTTTTGGAGTAAAAGTCAGCGAATACCGGAGCTGTCAATTTTAAAGAATTCATTAATTTCATATCACTCGCAAAGGGATCAATATCCACTACTAAATCATCTACTTCGATAGGGATATTTCCAAGACTGAAGTGCGTAACATTATACCCTTTCCCAAATTTTTTGTAATTGTCTATGGAGACGTAAGTAACGCGATGGCCTTTGGCACTGACGAGTTCCAGAATGTCTAACAGATACTTTATATGCGATCGGGTGGCCCATCCCATTGAGACACCGATGTGCAGGGGTTTAGAGTCGATGGGGATAGATTGAGAAGATACTGTACTAGCTAGCAGTGCTAGAGTTGATGTGATACTAAATTTCATTATATTAAAAAATCCAATTTTCTTTGAAATATCAACTGTAAGAATGAAATTTCTAGTTTGATATAATACAAATTTGATTTGAATTCACACGGATGAACCATGAAATTAATCAATGAAATATAATTTTTTCTGAACTTAATTGAAATCAAATTTAATTTTGGGATAATGACTTCATATTACTATATCTAGTAATATTTTTTTTCCAATACCTTTCTTGATGTATTGCTCAATTCATCCAATTATTGAAATATTATGAAATACCAAATTTAGTAACTTAATCAAATCATGTTAATTTTTAGTAATAATATGCGATCTTAGAAATTTTTATCAAAAATTGGACATTGGTTGTTTCTAAATGAAAGTTGAGAGAATTGAAGAATATTAACCTGTTAAAACTATAAAAATTGTAATCATTATAAATCTTAAATTGAAATCATCATCAATTAGATATCAATTTCATATTTAGGATAAAATTAATTCCGATTTAATTCATATTTCCGGAATATAATAAATAGCCTTCCCAATATTTTACAATATTCTTATTTTCAGTGATTTATTCATTTTACCCATGCATTATGTCCAATTTCAGATATTTAATACTATCTATTACTCAAGCAAAATAAAATTATCACGACTATGGAATCATTTGGAATTTTTTGAATGTGTTAAAGTTAAAAACGATATTATAGGTTATATTCACAAATATTGAAATATTTGTATCTTCAACCTTATGTTCTTGCTTTAATTTTTAATTCGTAAATCAATCTATTATTTCAGTTGCATATAATCATTTTGGTTGATTAATATATAACTGACCTATATCGAAAATTAAATATTTTACAAATTTTGTTGGAAAATACAAATTTGATTACTTATTCAAAAATCATAAGTAATTCAATATTATACGAAATGTCACAAATCAAATTTTAGAAAAAATAAAAATTCTTTTTATAATTATTTTTATATTATTTTAATTTGGAAATTTATGTTATTGAGTTATTAATAATTCATCTACGAAGCTTTATATCTACACTCACTATAATATTTTAAATAATAATATTATTTATCAACTATTGATCAAAATATAAAAGAATATTATAAATTAAAATAATTTTTATACTTGTTTGATTATAATATATATTTTAATAATTTCAATTTCTAATTAATTTTTTTGTTAAATTTAAGAACACAAATTATCTAAATACAAAAAATATTCGTTAATTAGCAACTATTTATATATCTGTAATATACAATAATATATGATTTTTCCAATTTATTAGAAATATCAACCTTGAATTTATATATATTTGAATTATTTTAATAGTATTTATCAACTTAACTATTATATCGGTTATTTAGTTATATAGATTATCACCAATAAAAAATAAATTTTATAATTCTAAGAATATAATATAAATTATGAAGTGAAAATTAGACTAATGATGAAAAATAATTGAATTATATACGTTATAGTATTTATCGTTTAATACTTTTTAATAATTCTAGATTCATTTTATTAATTCAATATTTTGAATTACATTGACAAATAATAAAATAATTAATTATAGTGATATTAGCATTAATAACTATTATATTTAAAAATAGATATCAATAAAGTTGATATTATATATTTTTTGATTAATATACAAGTAAAATGCTAAAACAAAGTTATAACCATGAACCAAAAAAATCATTGATTAGTCTAAGAATATAATTATATATAATAGCTTGATTTAGTCAATCATCAATATTTTGAACATAATATTAACGATTATTAACATTTATTTGCTTGATTTAAAAAATTAAATTAAATGATATCTAATATATTATAATTAAAATTAAAGTTACAATTAGGTGATTAATATAAGATAAATAAAGTCATATAGTCTGTTATTAAGGAAAGTGGTTATAATTTTAAAAATCAATACAAATATTTCATTTCAATATCAGAATTATTTTAATTATATTATAAATATCAGATAATTACATATTTTAAAATCATAATTTAATATATTTATTAATAAATGTCTACTAAAGCGTAATATAAGATATAAAATTAATATCTTTTTTAATATTAATAACTTTTTGGCATATATCTGTCGAGATCTTGATACTTAAATATTGGCTACTTTTAATAAAATCCAAAATTTAATCTTTTGTAAACTAGTTTAATTTGCTAATTAGGATTGATTTTCTTGAAAACATATTTTGTAATTACCTAAAGCAATTATAAGTATTTAAATTTCAATATCGTCAATATACTAGATATTATAGCGTTTTTTAATTTTTTATATAAGGAATCTTTTGTACCTTTAATTTTTTTCATTTTCAAAAAAACTATATAAAATAATAAGTATATTTGATTTAACATTAGAACAAAAGTTAGCAATTATTGTTTTTAATAGTTAATATAAAACTTCTTAATTATTAATTAACTTTTAAAAATTAAAGAATAAACCAAATAATATTATAATCTATTTTAATGATTAACATATGCTTTTGAATAAGTGTTTATTAATTTAAATTTATAAAAAGGATTTTTGTTATAAATTAATTTATTTATTATTGATTATATATTACCTAAAAATATGCTTATTTTTTTAAAAAATAATTATTCTAACTATTAAAATTTTAAATATTAATTGGATAAATATAATAACAATTATTATTTAATGAATATCTTTCCTTATTTTGATATACTATTAAGGACTTGATTAACTAAATTAAGTCTATCAATATTTTACTAATTATTATCTAAATAACCTTTTTATATTAACCCATAAAAGTAAATTATAAAATGAAA
>JNEM01000071.1:0-19434 GCA_000697335.1 Conidiobolus incongruus B7586 | reverse complement strand
TATGGGTTAATAAATATAATATATCAAAATCAGTAATATTAATATACTATAATAACTTTTTAATTCAAAAATAAATATTTAATAATATATTTATTGATTTATTAATAGTTAAAAAATAATAAATAAAATTAGTTATATTGATTCTAATAAATTTTAGATAATATTCTTTTAAATTTTAAAATAATTTATCTAGTAATAAATTTTAAATAATTTTAAAAAATTTTAAAAAATTAATTAATAAATAATATATAAACAATAATGAATAATATAAAATTAATAGCCTCTTTTAATATAAATAGCCTTTATTATTATTATTAACTTTTTTCTATATTTTTAGTAAACTTTTAATATCTAAAAAAATAGTTCTTTTTATTAAAGACTGAAATTTGATATTTTATAAACTAATTTAATTTATTTATAAGAATTTTTTTTCTTGCAAGCTATTTTTTAATTATGTAAAACAATTATAATTATATTGGTAATAATCAAATAAATATATTAGATATGGTAACTCTTTTTATTTTTTTTATATATAAAATCTTTTATAACTTTAGCTTTATATATTTTGCAATTATTATGCAAAATAATAGATATCTTTAATTTATATTAAGAATACCATTTAAAAATTATTTTATTTAAAAAGATAATATAAAATTTATTATTATTTAATTTTCCTTGAGATATTAAATAAAAAAACTATATACCATTATAATCTATTTTAATAATTAATATTTGCTTATATTTAAAATACTTATTTATTAGAATTTTTAAAGAAAGATTAATTTAGCTTAACTTAACATCTTGTTTTATTTTTAGATAAAGAATGATATAAAAAAATTTAAAATTTATTAATTATTAGTATTTATTATAAAAACCATTATTTTTGGCTATATCTTAATAAGTTTAGTTTAGCTATAGCTGCTTTAGTTTTTTTAAGTTTTTGTTAAATTATAAGATATCTATTATAAATTTTTATTATTTAATCTAAGTTTAAACTTAAGTAAATATAACATGCTTATATAATTAATATTAAATCACTTTGATAGTTTTTTAACAAGAATAAAAAAATATCTTTTAATATATTTTTTTATTTTATTAATAAGTAAAAAAGTAATAATAGAAATTAATATTCTAGATTTTGGTAAATTTTGAATAGTGTCCCTTCTAGCTTTAAAATCACAAATCTAGCAATATATGGTAGTTTTAAATAAAACATCATCTTTATAAACTATTTGCAAGTTTTAAATGTTTTTAAAGGGTTTATGGTTAAATTTTAAAAATACAAAAATAAAAGCCTTTTGATAGTCATTATTTAGTTAAAGTATAAATAAATTTAAGTATAAATTTTAAAATCAAAATATTTTAAAAAAAAATAATTAAAATTGAATATATATATATATATATATAGTTTAAATGTAAATATTTTCATATTTATTATATATATATTGAAATTTATAATATATTTGAAAAATCTAATATTAAATAATTCCCTATTTTTTTAATTCTGAAATATTAATTAAATATTTATTTAAAATTCCTTTTTCAATGATAAATTTCTTTAAAAAAATATATACATATAATATTTTTATATTTAATATTATAGTTTAATTTATAATTTATTCACTTTACAATTCAATAGTCAACAATAGCCAATTAATACTCTATATATTCTTATTATATAATCCCTATTACTTATAAATTGATTTGACGTTTATCTTATAATAGCTAAGATATAATTCCAAATTAAGTTTATTATTGTGATTGAATTAATATACTAATAATTTTTTCTTTTTATAAGAGTTTTAGTAAGTAAGAAAATATACATATAATAACAGATATGTTTCAATACTATAGTTTTTAATTATATAATAATAAACTGAAATTGATATTATGTTATTAATACTTAATATATCAATATAACTTAAAATCAAATTTTTTAATTTTTAATATAAATAAAATGATTTTGATTTTAATTATCAATATTATATTTGGTTATTCAAATAATTTTGAATAAATCTTTTTAATTAATTTGATTGATTTTATATCATTATATAAGTTAAAACTTGAGTATATTTTCTATAAAAATTAGATTCAAGTAACAGCTAACATTACATTTGTTAAACTAAACAAATAAACTATGATTTAATTAATATATGGATCAAATTTCAATTTTAAAGTATCAAGAACAAAATAATGTATATCATATTTGATTTATAATTTTAACTGAATGATATAATTAATATATTTCCTAGCGTGCGCTTAACTGAATGATTAATATAATAGTAAAGTTGGATCAATTTAAATTCATCAAAGTAATTCTCACAATTCAAAATTATCAAAATATTAATATAACTAAAATGATAAACTTTTCTCCATATGTCCCATAGAGATAACTCAATTAATTTTTACACAATTGATCTTTTATTAAGAGGTAAATTTTTGAGATTTTAAAGGTTATATCGGACTTTAAGATGATAAGCTATAGTTAAGGTTAATTACTAATAAATTTCACCTAATATTTCAAGGAATAATCAAAATAAATATAACTTCGGTATTTAGCCTTTATAACTATTAACTAATATTTTATTAATTGAATGATCTTGATTATCTAAATAATTTAACTTTATTACATATATCAACAATTAAAGATTTAATATTAAAACCTTAATAACTATTAGAATATATTTTGTTAGTTAAGAAAGTGGAACAATTATCAATTTTTTTTTTACTTAATGAGTAACTTATAATAAATTTTTGTTTTTATTTAATTATTAATAGTTTTGTAAAAATAAATATTTAATTCATTTTATCAATAAAATACTAATCCTTATCAAAGTATATAAAATAATTAATAAATTATAAAACCTTGCCCAAGTTATTTAGATATATATATATATATATAACAGAGTCCAAATTATGACAAAATATATTCATTACAAACTTATCATATTATATATTATTATAGTCATATATACTAATATTAACTACAATGAAAGTTCTAAAGGTCCTAGGTTTTATTTAATAGTTCATTATTTATAATATTGATTTTTAATTAAACTGTCTTTATTGTTCATTTCGACTTGATATAATAATCCTATATCAACCCCAGCATTATAAATTCTTTAAAAATAAGTTTTTTTTTCACTACTTGACTGTAACTTAATTGATTTTTTTCCTATTCATAGGTAATTTTTGTAAAAATTTTATATCAAACATAACCCATTAACCAACCAATCAAATTGAGTGAATTTTGAAATATTTTATCAAATTTGAAATTATATAAAATTGGGGTGAGTCATATTATTAATCAAAAATTGGAATTAATAAAATCCTTCTCAAATATTATCTTTTAAAACGATTTTGAAGAAATATTTTGCATTGAATAGCTATATACTATTTCTAAGGTTTAATGAATTCTACTCTATCGCTTATATTATTTTTATTCAATCGTTCGTTTCCTTAAAAATAAATATAAAAATAAAGATTTTCTCATATTTGCTATTTAACTAAAATTCCCAACTTATCTGTCTCGTGTAGTGAAAAATGTTATGAAAATCCTACTAATTATCAGATCAATATTTCTCAATTGATTTAATTATATTAATTTGATTGGATATAAGATCAATAACTGTATCATTTATATATGGATACCGAAATATTCCAATTTTCAATTTGGATTTTTTTAAACAATTTTAGAATACTGGGTTAAATTGTACGAGATATTCTATTTTTGATTTATTTTATTATTTACAAAAAAAATGTATATCCAAATATGAGCGTTTATCAAATTGTTCCATATAATTAAATATGTACTGATTAAATATTCAAATATCAATAATCTAATGATTTAAAATACTAAAATCCCGATTAGAATGAAGTATCACATGAGAAAAATTGTATCATTAATTTCCATCCATATTTTATCCATTATCTGATAAATCCTCTAAACAAATCGAAACAGTTATCTGATATTTTAAAATCGTAAAATTATTAACCAATATAAGATCATCAATACAAATTTCAAATTTTGGGTTATTTCTTCAGATTAAATGAGCTCAGTTATTTTGTATTATTTGAATCTAACATCACATCTCATAGTTGGACCTTTATTTTTTATAATGAGTGGATAGTGCAATATAATATGAATATATTTATTTTTACTCAAAATGATCAGAATATTAACCATCCGGATAGAATTAATCATTTTTTTTCTACTCACACACAAAATCATAATTTAACGGATTTTGAGAAACTCCCAAAAAAAAATAAATACAGTTTAGTAATAAAGTAATAAATTATAATGCGTGGCTGATCAATGAAACCATTTCATTGAATATTTTAGAAAGGGAAGTATGATCCAAATATATACTTCAACTTTTTGATTGATTTTTCAATATTAAAATTATTAATATTCACAAAGATAAATTCACTTTATTAAGAATATAGTTTTACTTAATTTTTGAATAAAAGTGATCATTTAAATTTTATTCTAAAAAATAAATTGATTAAATGAATAGAATTAATAAATGTTTAGTCAGCTTATAACTATAATTTAATGTTTTGAATGGTAATGATGATTAAGATATTATAAATTATTCAGAGAATCATTTTCTTAATATTCAATAATTTTGCAATTAATTATATAAATATTGTGTCAGCAAGATGCAATGATTAAATTTCATATATTCAAGGAATGAATTTCTTTTATATAATTGGATTAATAATGTACACTAGCAATTAATAAAATTATTTTGTTAATCATCTCGCTGTAATTTGGAATTGATATTACAATATATAATTATATACTAAATAAAATACTTAATACAGAAAAGTATGGAATATTAAAAATAAACTTTCAATATTATTTTAAATATTAAATTTTTAATATTGATTCTTATTTTTATATTAATAATAATATTTAAAAATTTTAAATTCAAAATATTAGATGGACATTTTATCCGAATATATGAATATACAAATATAAAAATCAATGGTTTTTTATTATATTATTTTTAACTTTCATATTTTTTATTCAAATTTTATATAAATTGCACTCTATAAAATTTTACATATTACATCTCAATCATAGATTTACAATGATATATCAAATTATAAAAAATTATATTAGCCAAATTAATATATATTTATTATTTAAGGATATAATTAAATAATTTTTAAAATTACTTAATGATATATTTATATTAATCCTTAATCAATTTGGTAATGAATATTTATTTCAATAATACTGATATATTTATATCTACTTAATATATCATAATATTGGTGATATTTTTTTAAAATTGAACGATCATTTATTAAAAGATCTTTACTTACAAATTACCCAATTAATCACAAATTATTTTCAATTCATTTATAATATCCAATTATAAAAAATATCATTTTAATAACTTATTCGGACATATTAAAAATCAAAGTAGGAAAATAGATATATAGTTTCATTGTAAGTACAAATTTTATCTATGAAACACGTCAATCTAATATATCATAGCTAACTATGATATTGATATAAAGACTTGAAATTTGGTAATATTACTAATCTCTGCTTATTACTTATTTTACATTTTAAATTTTAAAAACAATATATTCAATTTGTATTTTATCAAATGTGTTATTAATATATTAATTACAGCTAATAAATAAACTGCTTTGATTTATTTTTATTTTTAATAAAAATTATAATAAACTTATCAATACATCAAATATTTTAATACCTTTGATGAACACATTTCTATACTTTTTATAAAATATTTTTATCATTTTAGTAAAGAAATTCATAGTTGAATAACCAGATATCCATATTTAAAAAACAAATTAATTTTATGATAAGCGAAAAAAAGATCTATTAATAGTACAGCATAATAATAAATTTAATAAAATTTTAATTCCTAGAAGTAGCAAGGTAACTGATATTATAACACAAGGTAAAATAAAATATAATAAAATATTTGTTAAAATTATTAACCAATTATCAAGAAATATATAAATTATACATAGTAAATAAATTAATTTTTATTATATAATATTCTACTGAAATCTATTTGTTATCGAATAATTTCAATTAAATAAATATTTTATTAAGCTATAGTAATTTTAATATGTCGTCATTTCTTTAGATTCAGTTTGATTAGATTGCACCATATTTTGTTGGCATTTTTCCAAATCGATACTGGGTAAAAAGAAAGTTAAGGCCAAGCATACGCAAGCGAACACAGTTGAAATGGTACACATGAGCCATTGACTATCACCTAAAGCTGTCATCCAATTCTCCTTGACCTCTAAAGGTAATGCTGCTAATTTAGAAGTATCAGCAATAAGATCGGCGATTTGGTCATGGAATTTCTCAGGAAGCTCTTTAGATAAATTTTTAGTCAAGCTGTTGTTCCAAACGTTGATACCAACGGCTGAGGCAATAGAAGTGAAGACGCTGGTTACAAGGGTATCAATAGCTGAGATATTGGCAATATCGCTAAAATCAACCGTAGTTTGGAGGACAACTAAACCAGCGCATGCGGAAACACCAGCACCAGCACCAATCAAAGCTTCAACGAAAACGACAACACCTTCGGCGGTGTGTGGATGACGAGATGGAAGAGTAAGACCAACACCTAAAGCGTTAACTGCCATAGAAACCCATACAATGCTTCTAGTATATTTGTTGAATCTTCTAAGTACAAAAGCACATATGAAACCCAAGACATACCATGTGACACGATAGCCCAAATTAATCTGAGCTACATGGTTAGGATCAATTTCACGAGTCAAAGACAGGTATGGGGTCATATATTGCCAAGTGAGACTTGAATCAAACATTAAGAAAGCACGGACAACAATCATGATCATAGCTGATCTATTGCGCAAGAGTCTGTAACTAACAAGAGAGTATTTGGTATATTTAACCTCCCACAATACAAATCCTAGAATTATAAGGATGCCGAAAATAATGGGAACAAAAATAGCAGGAGCAGCCCAGCCATCTTCTTGACGAACAACGAGGGTGAAAGGAACAAGGATAAAACCCAAGCCAGTGGTCAATAAAATAATACCAATCCAGTCTACTTTACGAAGAGATGAAGCCTGGTAATTGAATTGAGGCAATAAACGTTGGGCTCTACGTTGTAAACGGAATAAACCGAGGAGGATAGGAGCACCGGTAACAGCAACAAAAATGGCTTGACCATTATACAACCAGCGCCACTTGCCATCAGTTTCAGAAGCAGCAATAACTGGAATAGCAACACCGAGAGCAATAGCACTAGGTAACCAATTTAAAATAAAACCAAAACCACGATTTTTAGGAGCAAGAAAATCGGCTAAAATAATAGGAACTAAGAGGGCACGACCAGTTTCGCCAAGACCTGCAATGATATTACCGGCACTGTATGCACCAAAGCTGGCTGCAGTTCCAACAATAACTGAACCAATAATGTTAATAATTAAACAAATAGTAAGGATAAGACCACGTCCATAAACATCAGACAAAGCAGCTACAAGTGGAACAAAAAGAATGCCTAAAAGAGTGTTGACAACATCAGTAACTGCACCAATATCAAAAGATTGGAAACTTGATGTGATGACGAAGGATAAAGTAGATTGAGCATTAACTAGGATAGCGATTGTTAAACCGAGCAATAGAACACCGATATAAATAGTCCAGTTATCGATATTATTACGGATTTGAGACATTTTCAATACAATGTTCTCATTGGTATCAAATTCTGAGTACCTAGGGAGGGACTCCTCAACCTCATTTCTTTGGTCGCTCATTGTTATAAAAGATAAATTAATTAAAAAGAGTAATACGCATCTATTTATATCAATCTCAATAACTAAAAAGATAAAATTATTATGTATATATAAATATTTTTTTTCACTTCAAAATGTTACTTTTATATGGATTTGTGCTAATTTTAAACAAATACAGTTTATCCTTTCCATAATTGCCACTTAGTTTGTCATACAAATTTTTCAATTAAAATCCAAAATTAATAAATTTTGTATTACTATCATCAGATAATCTAATTTATAAACAATATTATCTGATATAATTTTATAATTTAAATATTTTATTAATTTTATTAATAAGTTCAAAATTTTTTAAATATTATTAATATATTAATATTTAATAATTAAAGTAATAATTAATTATATACTCTTTTCAAAATAAAGGTAAAGGTAAAACTTTTTAATCGTCAATATTAATATACTCAACATATTAATTTAGAGTATAATTTACGTTTTTTAACTAAATATGTAATTTCTTTATTAGGATTATCTGATATCCATTATTAAATCATATAACATATATACTGACTTTAGTATTAATCTTTACAATTAAAAATTAAATTGGATAATAGTTTGATTGTTAAAAAGTGTTATTGAATTTATTGGAATATATCAAAGGGATCATTGGTATAAGGATAGTAGGACCCTGTTTTCCTCATAATACTGGATCTCATATCTAAATAAATTTAGAAAATTCACAAATATCATAATAATGTTGAGAGTTGAGATGGAAAATATTATTGTCAATTATAAAAAAAAATAAAAATCTTTTAAATAATGAATTATTAGGAATTTGATATTTTGAAAAACAAGTTCATATTGTATATTGGAATTTTAATATCTATTCATTGTTACATCATCGGCGATTGATTGTTAAAATCATTATCACAGTTATTTCGTTTCTAAAAATCATTTGAACTGTTTATAGCGATTTAAAATTAAAATAAGTCTCTTGAAAATTTCTTCTATATTTTGCCATTTTTTAACAAAATAGGTAATTATTATCTATTATATTTATATTATTTCTATATTTAATATCTATTTCATCATATTATTTTTACATCAGTAATAGATGTTATATAGTACTATAATCAACTCAATATTGCTTTTACCATGAATCATATAAATTATATCAATGTAAACTTTTATTTGCATATTTATATTTTTATAATAGCTCATTATGTTAATTTACTTACATAAAATAATTTCAAATTTACGGATAATTGAGTGTAAATACAAAACTGTTTCTTTTGAGTATTTAATATCATAATAGTTTCCTCATGCTATTAGCCCGATTTTAGATGAATTGGGACATATGGGAATTAATTATTTTCTTCTAAACCCAATTGTCATCATTCAAATGGAAACATTCCCATTTAATTCAAATCTAAAAACTTTAATTTTAATGATTTCATTTAATTTTCAATAGAGAAAAATTTATTAATATTGCCTATATTCAAAAAAATTTTAGTTAATATAAAAACTTTAAAAA
The DNA here is from genome assembly GCA_000697335.1 of Conidiobolus incongruus B7586. Lineage (NCBI taxonomy): Eukaryota > Fungi > Entomophthoromycota > Entomophthoromycetes > Entomophthorales > Conidiobolaceae > Conidiobolus > Conidiobolus incongruus. The sequence continues at coordinate 10,139 of JNEM01000071.1, read as the reverse complement.
ATTACCAACATTAATTTTAAAAATAGTTTAATAAAATATTTTAGGATTCTTGAATCAAATAGGTTATTATATAATCATATTGACAAGTATAATATAAATAAATTTTAATTTATATATATTAATTTGATGAATTTTTAATATTAATATTAATTTAGCTATTAAAATTTATAATTTAATATGAAAATATTAATATTTATTAAGAGCCAAAATATATTACCATATTATAGAATATATATTTTGATATTAATATATTATTAATTAAATCTATTTTCACCACATAATAATATTTTAAATAAAATTTAAAAAAATACTCTTTTATTTTAACATTATAATTTATAATTTATAATTATTTTCAAATTCAATATTTATAATAAATCATTTATAATCAGAAAATTAATAATATTTGAAATAGTCCAGTTATTAATGGAAATATGATTTATATATAATATTCAGAAATTTTGAAAATATATAAACTCTTTTTATTAATCAGGGTCTAAATTTGAATTCTTGTATAATTTATATTTAAATAACTAGAATTTTATTTTTATTTTTTATTTTTTAAGCTAATGAATTCAAGTATCAATAATATGGGCAAACAAGGTTATATTTGTTATAAGAAATATTAAAAGTAATTTAATATAATATTCATTAAATAGAATCAAAAAATTAATTAAGTAATGTTTAGAATAATCCCAGCGTTTAATCGATTATTGGGAAATCTCGGTTATTAATGAATAAAGCTTCCTCTTGAAATAATCGAAAAAAATCTACCAATATACTGTTGTATTATAATCCTTTGTAATTATATTAAAATAATAATTATAATAACATAAACTCATGTTATCAACAAAATTTATTCTAAAATAAAAATTTCAAAGATTGATTTTCAATTGAAATTATAATAATATTTTAAATAATCAAAAAAATATCAAATGATATTTCTTAATAACATCCACATCTTAATATGTGTTTAATATAATTTTTGATTTTTGTAAGGTATTTAATATGAATATTATATGGATTAATTTAGAATTAAACAAATGAAAAACAAATTACTTTTATTATTTTTTCTTTGAAATTTTTAATAAGGCCAAATGATATATATTATATTAATTTTGTTCATTCCAATATTATATTATTTAAATTTGGAATAATACTATCAAGTATTAAATTAAATATTAAGCTTAATATGAAATACATTTATTGTCTATTAAATAAGTATTATTATCTTAGATATTTTTAGTTTATAAATAATATCAAATTATAACTTAATAATAGTAATTTTTATTAATTTTTGAAATCTAAATGTTTTTATTAAAAATTATAATATTTTATATTATTTTTTTACTATTTTGGTCTATATATAATTTGATTAGAAATTTTAAATTTTAAATTTATTTGGTATATTTTTAATTTTATTAAGAGAATAGAGTATAATTGAAAATAATATTAATATAGGATTATTAATTTTATAAAGTTATTAATAAAATTTATTCAACTATATACTCAAAATAATAGAATTGCTGAAAAAAAACTTAATTGTTATAAATTTTATTATAATAATTTACAAAGTGTATAGCTGAAATAATACCATTATTATAAGTAATGTTCTCCTTTTATATCGATGGTAAAATTTTATATAAATGATAATTATTAAGTTTTATTTATTATTATATAATAAAAAAATTTAAAATTAAAAGTAAACTGTTATTTCTTATAATTTGAATTTTTAGTTTATTAAAACATAATTATAAGAATCCGCAACTGGTGAATATAACTAACAAGGCTACAAAGAAAAATTATTTATTATAAAAAAGATTTTAATAATCTTGGTTAAATATATATAGTGTTTGATATATAAATTAAATTATTATTTAATATAATATATTTTATTTAAATAATAAAATTAGTTTTTAAAAATTTGACTATATTTTATTTCTATATTTTATTAATTCTAGTAATAATTGGTAAAATAATGAAAAAATTTAGAATTATTAATTTGATTTTTTAACTCTAATAATTATTTCATTGCTTATTTATTGGTTTTTTGTGGTTAGTCTATATAAAAAAATAAAGAAGGCAAAATCTGAGTCTATGTTTTATTCTATATTTAATTGAACAATGATTGTTTGTATATTTTTAAATAAGGGCCATTTTACCCAGTATTAGATTTTCTAAATAAAATTGTAATAGAATAAAGACAAATAGCATAATAATTATGGGATAGGTTGAATTATTAGATTAAGTAATAATAGTGTAAGTGGTTGGTAATATTGCCAATATTATTAATGAATTATATATTAAAACATTATATTATATTATATTTTAAAATCCCTTTGCCATTAGTTATCAATTATGGATTTTTATGAATAATTGTTATAATATTTTTTCAATATAAATTAATTTAATAAATACTTTTTGTTCAATTTTGGTAAAATTGGTAAATTCCTGATATTCAGTTATATTGGCTTATGTTGAAATTTCTATAGAATGTTTTATTATTTATAATGAGTATAATGAGTGTTTAGGTTATTCAGGATCATTTAAAATAATATTAAAATAATGGTGAAAAATTATTATGCATAATACTTGATTTCACTAGAAGTATTTACTTTTTGAAACTCTATTAACATATATTAGAATCTCATTGAATAAAATAAAATTGAAAATTGAATTTGTATTAAGTAATATAAACTTATATCGAAATGGATATTTACATTTAGATATAAATAATACAGTTCTTATATTTATATAATGTATAAATTTATAATAATAATAATAAATATAACAAATTTAATTAATCTGATAGTTCACCCAGTTCAAAATAATATAATACTTTATTTACAATCTTATATATTCCAGAGTAAATATCTAAGTATTTAACCAACGTTACTTGGATATAACCTACATATTATAGTAAGAGATTGATAAATTAATATGATATTGAAGTTATTTAAATAATTTCACGCCATCCGATTTTAAATAGGTTCCATTGTACTATTGATATATTTGAACTATGATATGTATAATATGAACCATTTTATTAAAATGGAAAAATATCCTATATTAAAAATTAAATATCTCATTTATTATAATATTATTTATTGAAAAGCATTCATATCGTATAAGTGAATTGGGTTAAAATTTGACCTAAAATAACTTTAGACTTTCTCAGTTTTTTCTGAATGATTGGTTTTGGCTTCTTGTTCCAGTTGGCATTTATCCAAATCAATATCAGGGAGACAGAATGCAGCAACTAAGAATGAAACAGCAAAAACAGTTGAAATTGTGCACATAAGCCATTGGGTGTTGCCAATAGCAGTGAGCCATTTATCGGTTAACTCGGAAGGTAACTTTCTGAGACTTAAGAGACTTTCAAGGAAATCTTTTACTTGGTCGGAGTATTCAGCAGGGAGTTCGGCAAGCAAATTCTTTGAGAGGTTGGCATTCCAAACGCTAGTAGCAATGGCGCTACCAAAAGCTGACAAAACATTAGATATAATAGAATCTAAAGCTGAAATCCTAGCAATATCTTTGAAATCAACAGTAGATTGGAGAACAACTAAACCAGCACATGATGTAATACCAGAACCTGTACCGATCAAAGCTTCGGCAGTAATAATCCATGCTTCAGAGTGATCAGGATGACGAGCTGGAATAGTGAGACCAACACCAATTGCGGTCAATGAAAAGCCAAACCAAACTATATATCTAACGCGGTTCACCTTTTTAAGGACAAAAGCTGTGATAAATCCCATGAGGTACCAAGAAACACGGAAAGCAAGTGTAATTAACAAAATTCTATCTTCTTCTATACCCCTAGACACTTGAAGATATGCGTTTAAATAAGCCCAAGTGATAGATCCTTCTAAAGATTCAAATGATCTAGCAATAATCATAATGAAGGTTGCACGATTTTTGATTAAATTCTTGTCAATAATTGGATATTTAGAATATTTCCATTCCCAAACAATGAACACTGCACATATAATAATACCAACAATAATTGGAACGAATACGGCAGGATGAGAGAAGCCTCCTTCGTAGCGAGTGGCAATGACAAAGGGAGTAGTAAAGAAGCCAAGACCAACACATAATAAAATAAGGCCGATCCAGTCGACTTCAAGTAAAGAGGAGGCGTTATAGTTAAAATTGGGCATGAGATTTCTAGCACGCTTTTGAACGCGGAAGAGACCCAATAATACCGGAATAGAGAGGATCCCCATAAATATCGCTCTAATGATGTACATTCATCTCCATCCAAGTGCTTTTGCAGGCAAAGCAATGGGAATTGAGAGACCAAGGGATATAAAACTGGGTATCCAAAAAAGAATAAATCCAAAACCTCTATTTCTAGGTCTGAGGAAATCGGCAATAACAATGGGGATTAGGAAACTTCTTCCTTGCTCTCCGATTTGGCTAATAATATTACCAACACTATACATAGTGAATGAATTGGCAAAACCAACAATAAATGTACCAGCTGTCATGATAGCCATAAATATACCAAGGATGAGACCACGGCCATAAATATCTGCAAGTGCAGCCAGGAGAGGTACCAAGAAAATAGCAAGGAGAGTATTGAAAATGTCGGTAACAGTGGAAATATCAAAAGCTTTAAGTTCATCTAGAATATGAGGCACAAGCGAATATGTCACAGTGCCAATGAGGGATAGAGCTTGACCGAGCAAGACCAAACTAACGAAAATAATCCATTGATCAGTTTTTGTTCTGACCTGTGCCATTTTAGTCACCAAATGATTTTCATTTTGGTTTTCGGGAGCGTCTTCCGGAACAGGAGTTTCCAGGTTGTCATCGTTAGCCCTAGTTAAATCTTTCATATTTACAAAAGAATAAAGTTAGTATTGTATTGCAAATTACTATTTATATTTCAAAATTTCTTCAATTTTATCAGATAAAATTTGACAAATCTTGTTAATAAAATATATTTCCAGATATAATCTATGTTGGGATATATTACTCAACAAGAATCTAACCACAATATTCTTTGAATATTTTAATCACTAATTCTTTTTTATTCTAAATATTAATGATTTGAAATTATCCCGTATAGCGAATCAACTTAATCATTAAAATAATTTCGACCATTAAAACTTTAAAATATTATTTTAAAAGTAATAAAAATTCCTTCAGATTTACCCGAATATACTCATTATTATTTCACATAAAAATCTGATAATATTTAATCACAGATTTTGCCTAAATTTTTATATTTGAAATTGACAAAATATTACTATTTCAAGATTAGAATCCAATAAGTTAAAATAAATTATTTAATCAATATCTCGTGTTACGCTTGGTATTCGTTAAGTATCTCTGTATATTTTTATGAAATATTGATCAATTGCAGTGTTGATTTTGATGCTAATTTTTGGACTATATATCTGAAAAACCAAACAACTTTTTTATTTTTTATATGTAATAATTGAGTTAAAAATACCCTATCATTCAATTTACAATGAATTTTATATGTATTACATATGATATTTTGGAAGCAAAAATTAATCAATCTATCAAAATTTCGAATGGTAAGATATTTTGAAAACTGTGTAATATAATAAATTCTATTATTTCAAAATAATTCATTTTTGTTTTGATTATAAATTATAAATAATTCTTTATGGAATAGTTACCTTGAAGGTTCTTTTAAATCTGTTTGTTCTCTTAGATTTCTCTTATACGGTTTCTACAGAAAATTCAAGTGTAATACAAATGTGATTTTATGACATATGATGAGGCATGGACAATTTTTTATCAGATAGAATTTCCAATTTAAATTCATCCATATTTATATTAACACATATGGACACTTGGTATTAAGGAATTAAAATAAGGTGATATTTTTATTGATTTAAATGTCATTGATGCTATAAATATTTTATTGATTCAATTAGGAAGTGTGAATGCTTTTCTAATTTAAATCTTTATTTTTATTCATTATATTCAAAATTCAATCTTGTATTAATTTTTTTTGTTTCAATTATCATGATATTTAATTCATCATTCAATTCAATAACTATTAAAATATGAGTGTTTCAATAATATATTCACATGATTAAGAGTAGCCTATTTATTTATTAAACATGCATTATGTAAAAGGTTCAATACCTTAGTCTGACATGATAAATTACTTAAAATGATTAAAAGAAATTACTTAAAAAACTATATCAGATAACTTTATGATGTTCAATTGATTAATATAATTGCTTAATAATGCTACGATGTTATTTTTAATAAAACAATAATATGCATTTCTAAGATTGCAAATAAATTTTTCAAATTATAATAAAAATATACTAAAATATCAAATTATAAGAGATCTTTTCAACAATTATCAATTGAAATGTATTAATATATTAATAGATAACTTAATGATATTGTAGTTCTGAATTTAGGAAAAAGAGAGAATGAATATGAAATAAATATTAATCATATAAATTTTTCCATAAATAGTTTAGATTGAAAATAATAATAATAAATTTGACTAAATTATTATTTTTAATAACCAAATTAATTTGATATATAAACAAAATGATTTCAAATTTATTAAAGTTAATTCCAAAATAACGGATATAAAATTAACAACATACTTACACACACCTATATATTATATCAGATAATTTAATTTTATACAATATGATCAAGATTAATAAGAATACAATAACTATTATAATTAAATATTCACACCATATATCAACTTTAAGTTATAAATTTAATTTAAATCCTATTTAGTTTATTATTAATATAAAAGTTTTATAATATTAAAAATTATATCAATAAGAACAAAGTTTGAAATTGGCTTTATATTTATTTATAAGACTTTTAACTAAAGGTTTTAAAGACATGGTGTAAAGTTTCTAAATATTATACCAACTTTACTAGTATAAAACATATAAATAATAAATTATAATAGACCCCAAGCATTAAAAAATTGTGTATCAGATATTTTATTATTGCATATTATATAAATATAAATTCAAATTAATTTTAATTGCTTCGAACCTGGATATGCAAGACTGAATACTAATACTATTAAAACTTAGTGTTCAATATCAATTAGGAGAATATTAATTTAAATGCTTCTATATACTAACCATAAAACAAAGTTTATTAAAATGAAGAATATAACCAAATTTTTATATTTGAACTGTTTATATATTGGTTATTTGAACCTAATATCAATATTTAATTGATAAACTAGTAATTAAACGTTTTCATTTGGTCGAAGATTAAATAAGAAATATAATTTAATTAGATAGTAACAAAAATATATATTAATATATTAGGATTTTCATAAAAAGTAATTAGATAATTTGATTAAATATTTCAAAAATTAATATTTCAATATATTATTGACTTAACTTGAATAAATACTTGAATTTCCATACTAAAAGTCCAATAGAGTGTTATCATAGAATTAAAATATTTAAGTCACTGACTTCATTCTTTGATCACAAGACATATTAATAAAGAATATTGCGAATAAGGATTAAAGGTCGTCAATCTCTTTATTTACCGTTTTGGATTTAACAATTGATATTACTTTAAAATATAAGGTTTAAACTTATCACCTCATATTATCATAGTATTTTAATGAGTTCTATAACTTTGAATATACTTGATATAGTTAAAGGTATTACTTTTTTGAACGGAACTAGTTAAAGATATATCACTGATATTGTTGAATTCTTTTGGCTTTGAAATATAATATAAAAGTATCCAAGTTATAATTTGTATATGATTAAAATATGTAATTTAAATAGCTTACATTCATTTGATAATAATTACAAATGATACTATCATTTTTAAATTTAAAATATTTGATTGTATATAATTCATTAGTTTTTAACAGTACCATCTGACTTAGAATCAGATATATTATTGTTTTAAAATTTTGTTTGACGCAAAATCCAAAATAAATAACAAGGTTTTAAATATATTTGAATTTAGATATAAGGACTAAAACGAATCTTTAAATGGAATTTAAAAATATTCCTATTTCAACTGATATTGTCCTCATTCATAAACTAAAAAATAAATTTTAATTGAGAAATAATTGATTTTATTAAGGTTACTGATATAATAGTAATAGGTCGGCATGATCGATTTTGATTTTGAGAGGTTTATATGGAATCAGAAAATCATATTTAAAATCATTGTTTATATCAAAAGGAAAATGTATATGGTATAATACATTTGATTAAATAATGAATTCTAAAATTTAAATACCCTCTGTCTATTTATCCTGCTGAAAATAATCGTTCATAAATATTTATTTATATTATAGGTTACACTCCTTTCGTCCTATCTATGATTTCAGTTAAATCTTGCTTGATATATCCATTGTGATGTCTGCATATAAAATGTTAATTTCATAAAAAATATCTTAAGCCTATTAAATTCTGGAATTAAATATAAAATTTAATCAGATAACAAAGTTCACTCAACAAGTTAATATAATTAATAATTGATATTTGAAGAATCAATTGGAATTAATAGATCATGCAGAATTTATTAAAAACTAGAATAAGGTGAAAATACTAAATAGTCTATTCACACATTCAATGATCATTTCCCGACTTTTACCGAATACTGTCTATCTTTTTAAAAATATTAATCGTGAATTCTTTATCAGATAAAGAGTTATCAATAAAGAAATTTTAACTCATTTTTGTGTTAGGTTGATTAATTAGTAGATTGGATAGATAATTACATATTATCCTTGAAAAATGCCCTATCATAAATTAATATAGTATTATCAAGTAGATTTAAACATACATACATTGGATTGATGAAACAAAAAAATTATAAGTTCATATTTAAAATTAGGAAATTATAGTAAAAATAATTATGCAATGTTATTTATTTCAATATTATTTTTCCAATGTAAAATGACTTTGCCAAATTTAATCTATTCTAATAATTAAAAACTTGTTAAACTATAGTATCCTAAATGTATGTCATATTTTAACTAATGAATAAAAGTTATAATTATAAAATATATTTAGCATAATTAATAAATCAATGGATGAAATATTTAATTCCACAATTGAGTACAATGAAAGCTCATTTTATCATACTATTGATGAAATCATAACTTTTTCAATTATTTTTATTTGGTAAATATATATAATTATAAAGTATTTTAATAAAGTCTAGGGAACTTAATCAATATCCATTAAAATAAGTAATTCAAAATCTTTGAAAAGGGTGTATATATAAATTTATTCACCAAAGTATCAGTTAAAATACCTTAAAATAAAATTATACATCAAATTTTGAAAATTTTGACAAATGAACTCTTGGCTAAATCGCAATGAAAATTTGAGCCATTCTTTTTTATAAATACAAATATCTGATATCAAACATTCTTGAGTATCCAACGGATATATTATATTATTACAAAGATTCACAAATCATTTGTTCTTTCTTAGTTAAACATCTTTTAACGATTATTTAAGTATTATTAATGTCATGGATATTAATAACCATTATTTTGAATAACTCCGTTTAGTAAGATATTAATTCCATATTAATATTCAATATTTTACTCAAATTTCTTGTCTATAAATTTAGGATATTATTCAAAGTTTTTATAATATATTGATTCTAAATATAGCTATTTTTATCTAGTAATTCACTTTATTTTAAAATTTATTAATTTTTATCAATTTTATAATTTTATATTAAGAGTTGAATAAAAGTTATTTAATTTTAATTAGATTATTATACTATATAAAATATAATAAAATATTTAAATATTATATAATTTTGATTATTCCAAGCTTTTGATTATATAAGTAATAAAACAAAGTTCATTCCATATCTGTAATTATTTCAATAATCAAATTTTGGATAATTTATAAAAATACAATATAAGATGATATTTCACTTTGATATTTATGTTAAAATAAATTAAAATTTAAGTAATTATCATAATTTTAATAATTATTTAAAAATATAGATATAAAACATAAGCATTTTTTTAGTTGAAAAAAGTCATTATATAAATAATCAAATTATATATTATTTTATGAGAGAAATATAATTATTATTAAATATATTATTTATTAAAATATTTTTTTATAATAGTCTTCATCTTTAACTATAATTAATTA
>JNEM01000063.1:0-11112 GCA_000697335.1 Conidiobolus incongruus B7586 | reverse complement strand
GAAAATTATTTATAGATATTAACAATATAAAGTTATATTTTAAAGTTTTTAATTTAGTTTAAAAAACATTTCAAGAATATTTAATAAAACTAAACATTAAAATTATTAAAAAATTATAATTTAATATAATAAGATTATTTAAAATCGAAATAATTTGAAATTAAATAATTTCAAATATATCTTTTTGAGTATTAAATAGATGATAAGTTATTATAAAATATTAATAATTTATTTATATAAACCAAATTATATTATTAATTAAAATATTTTAAATTTATATTATTTCAAAAAACATATAAATATATGTTTCTGTTTATAGTTTACCCTATAATGATTTATATTTAAAGTTTTATATATTAGTTTTAATAAAGAGTGATCTTTAAATTAGCATCAAAATCATTAATTCAAACATTTAATATCAAAATCAAAGAAAATATTATTAATTAATATTAATTTAAATTTTTAGTATAAAAAGGGTATAAATAAAAAGTACCTTTAATATTTTGTATTTAATTTAAAAATAATCAAAAAATTTTATTTTTATTTTAGAGCAAATATATTAAAGTTCAAAATTTTTTATAACTAATAATAATAATAATAATAAAAATATCAAAATTAATATTGTCGCGGATCGGGAGGTCCACTCGCCTTTCAACTTTAACTGTCCGTCAAGATTCCGGATGTAATCCACTCACAAATATCAGGAACAACCCTTGCACAATGGAAAATTCCAGACTATAACAGAAGTTAGAGCTTCAACATATTCGAAAAGGATCAACAACACTACAAAGTAGTCACTGGACAGACATTTGCTGGACGATCACTTCGATCAGGGCCAAGCACTACATCTTGATATTTTAATAAAACTCCTCTAAAGTATCTTATTTGTTGTCTTTGGCCCGTTTCATCGAACTCACGTGATCTTTATCGCAAGACTACTTTCCAGAAGCCTTGCAATATAAAAAGAGTTTAATTTTTTATTTATATTATATTAATATTTGAAAAATAATTTATTAATATAAAATATTATATATATATAATATAGTTAAAAAGATATTAAAATCAAATTAATATAAAAATTCATATAATTTTCATATTTTGTAAATTGGAATATTAATAATTTAAGAGTATAATAAATAAGATTAAATATTTAAAGGTAATGACAGCAAAGTTATATTATATATAATATATTATATAAGAAAAGTTTGGTTTAAACAGAAATAGTTAAATTATTTTAATAACAGAAATCCCTTATAAAATTTTCTAATATGATATTATTTATATATAGATCAATTTCATTACAATACAAAATATTACTTATCAAGCAATATAATTACAGCTAAATGTTTAAATCTTACATTATTATAATTTAAAATTAATATTTCTAATTGAATGACAAGCATTAAAAAGTAATCAAAAAACTTAAAATTATTATAATACAGTTTAAATGTTTTTCAATCAAATAACCTAAAAATTTAATTATGCAAAAAATTAATAATATTGGAAATTTTATTGATAAAATGAAATGAAAAAGTTATAAAAATTCCAAAAGCTCTACATATGAATATTGATATTATAAACTTTAAGAAAATTTTAATACATTGAAAGTTTAATTTCCTGACAAATTTCTTACAAAATAGTATATATTGAATACTATCTCTACTAAGCTATTTTATAATTTTATTTATTTATAAACATCAATTAATTAATTTAATACTATTATGAATATATAGCGACCGTATATATATATTCTCAAAATACCAAAAAATGGTTAATATTCAAGAATAAAATAATTTAATTTAGAATTAAATAATGATTGAAATCAAAGAATATAAATTAAAAAATAAATAAATTCAATTGATATTAAATATTACGATCATTTTCATATATTCTTTATTTATTTTTTAATTATTCAATATAAAATTTTGAATTATTAAGTTATTCAATTATGTATCAAGGTTAACAAATAACTTTGCCAAATATCTGAATGATTAGAAGATATATCAAATCATTTTATTTTTATAAATTATAATGCAATAAATATATATCAATGAAAGATATTATTAGTAGTTATTGGAAAGAATTATGCTGAGCTTAAATATAGTATGGTATGATTATAGTTTTTCAAATATTTATCAAATTTAACACGGATAATTAAGTGATAAAAATTTTGTTAAATAATATTGAGTCCAAATAAAACAAATCAAAACAGATATAGTAATGCTTATCTATTACATGATTAATATTACTAATAAGGTAAATTTGAAAGTTAATTAATGCTCAATACAAAAGCAATATGGTATTTGATTTGTGAAAATTAAATTTCCATAAATATTGATATTTGAGGTGATTATAGCAACAGGAATCGATGCAGTTTATAAATGGAAACATAGCAAAATTATAGTTTTTTCAGTCTCACAGATATTCGGTTAAAGATTTAGAGTGGAAAACAAATTGGATATCATATAGGTTTAAAATTTGCCTTTCTTGATAATGTGAATTGAGGGATTAATACATTTTCAGATTATTAAAATTATATTTCCAAAAATCATTGTTGGTATAAATATATATATATATATTCGATTGTGTTATTTATGACTATTTTATGATATTTTTCATGAAATTGATTGAAAAATGGCAATTTGACGCTAACTCCGTGTTTATAATATACAAGAGAACTAAATTAATTATGGATAATCCATTATTTAGAAATTATAAATATTAAGGCAATCATTTTCAATAATAGTCTAAATTGATTGAAAAGCTAAAAATGAAAGATATATACTACCGTCTTTAGAAGAAACCATTGGTTGTCAATTATAATCACATTTTCTAACGTCTATATATCATTCAATCTTTATTCAATTTTCTCTCAAAGTTGATCACATTTTATTAATAGAAATATTTTATGAACAATCAAATCAATTCTATTTAAAATAGAACAATTCAATTATATTGTGCAATGACCATTAATTTCATAATTAAGCATTTTTATTGTCTTAAAATGTGAGATCCTACACAAATTCAATACAACTGACGCAATTTAGGTAACACATTAAAACACTTAAAATATCTTTAAGGGCCATATGGCAAAACTATTATTATAATATTTCTTAAATATACCACATATTGTTATTGAAATCCAGCATTCTGGAATTTAATATAAATATTATATAAATATATATATATATATTCACATTTTTAACATAGGAATATATGTTAAAATAGCTATAATAAATTAATATTAATATGACAATGTGGAGATTTAAAACATTAAAAAGAATTCCAAACTATTACTACCAATTAATTAACGACCAATTAAACACTACCAAGGATGCATTATATTCTATCAATCCATCCCAATTCGTCGGTCGGACCCAAAGTATCCATCGAAAAACACTCCAAAAATCCAACTTCATCAATATTTACCATCCTATCACCCAATTTTTTCCCAGAATCTGACTACAAGATATTAAAAATTGTTACAAAAATTCTATTTAGAATATTGTGGGTAGTGGATAAAGGAATTATAGATAAAAAGACAAATGACAAAAATTACCAAAATTGGAATAAACGGGTTATGGAAATTGATTATTGTAACTGATATGATTTCATCATTAGCATAACCGTAAGGTTGGATTTTGGGATTTATAAACACATGGATGTAATCGCTTGCGATGGAATTACTCTAGTTAATTTTATATTGATTCCTATTAGTGATATAGGTAATCATTGAAAACTGTAAATAATGACTCAAGGTAAAGAAAGAGCGGTACAGGGTGGTTGGGATAACGATCATGGTTTCGACTATTCCCCAGAAGAACTTCAAGCTCTAATCGACCCCAAGAATATTTCTCTGCTCGGGAGTTTTCAAGGAATTGATGGTATTTTAAAAGGGCTAAAAACAGATAAACATCTCGGCCTAAGTTCCGCAGAAGCCCACGGAACGCAACAAAACCCTTCGATACGTCAGAAGGTTTATGGAGCAAATAGATTGCCTCCAGTTAGGACGAAATCTTTATGGGAGCTGATGCTTAGGACGATTAAGGATAAAACCCTCATTTTACTCTCCATGGCAGCTGTGGTCTCGCTAGCTGTTGGTATTTATGAAGATGTCGGTACTAATGGAACCACCAGGATTGAAAGGGACGGCGAAATTGTTGAAATACCGGTGCCAAAGCTACACTTTGTCGAAGGTCTAGCCATTCTAGTGGCTGTAGCAATCGTCGTGATGGTAAGTAGTTTGAACGACTACCGTAAAGAGAAACAATTCCAGAAACTCAATGCCAAGAAAGAAGAGAGAGAAATCAAGGTGACGAGAGATGGCAAAGTTCAAATGATCTCTATTTTTGATCTAGTCGTCGGGGATATCGTTCACTTGGAACCTGGTGATGTTATTGCCGCTGACGGTGTCGTAATTTCATCCCACAATCTCCACTGTGACGAGAGTTCTGCAACCGGAGAAACTGACGCGATTACCAAGATTCCATATGAAGATATTATTAGAAATGTTGCACTCGCCCAGAAGAAGGAAGCCACAAATCAAACCGATACTCAAATCAGCGAAGACGATATCGAAATTGTTCGCGATATGATCGTCAGCAACAAGAGCGTACCCATCCAGAAGCACACTGATCCCTTCATCCTCAGTGGTTCAAGCGTCTTGGAAGGCGTTGGCGAGTATGTGGTCACCAGTGTTGGAGAACGAAGCTTCTTTGGTAAAATTCTGATGAATTTGCGTACCGAGCCCGAAAACACACCCCTACAAGTGAAATTGGCAATTTTAGCGGGTAGAATCGCTAAAGTTGGACTCTCGGTTGCATTAATCATGCTCATCACCCGATTGGCTATTTATTTCGCAAACTGGAATCATCAGCCGCACGAAGCTGACGCTATCGCTGAAGCTTTAGTCAAAATTTTGGTATCTGTAGTGACTATTGTCGTCGTCACAGTGCCTGAAGGTCTTCCATTAGCTGTAACCATCTCTTTGGCTTTTGCAACTGTACGTATGATGAGAGATAACAACTTGGTAAGAGTTTTGGCAGCCTGTGAAACGATGGGAGGTGCTACTACAGTTTGCTCTGATAAAACAGGTACTTTGACTCAGAACAAGATGACGGTTGTGGTTGGTACTATCGGTACCGGTACCCAATTCCGAAGAACCCCCGATGTTGAAGTGATCTCACATCATACTCCATTAACTCTTGAAGATCTCAAAAAGTCTCTTCCACCTAACGTGTTAAACTTGCTAATCGACGGAATCAGTGTAAATTCCACCGCCTTCGAAACCAAAGACGAGAACGGTGCTCTATCCTTCCAAGGATCCAAAACTGAATGCGCTCTCCTTGGCCTCACCAAAGATTTGGGATCTGTACCAGTCGCGGAAATTCGTCATCACTACCCTCTCGTCCAAGTGTGGCCATTCAGCAGTGCACGTAAGACTATGTCAACAATCATCAAAGTCACCCAGGATAAACAAACCTACTACAGATTGTTCGTTAAGGGAGCTTCCGAAATAGTACTCTCTAAATGTGATAAATTAATTGAAGTACGAGAATCCAAATTATCTAATCCCCCCGAAGTTTTGGAGGAGCCCAATTTCGTTACTAGAGAAATCGACGCCCAAACCAAAGCAGCTCTCGGGCAAAGAATTTCAGAATACGCTAACCAATCCCTCAGAACTATTGGATTAGCGATGCACGATATTACTCTAACGAACGACCAGTTGGAGCAATTAGGTAATTTGGATGAAGACGATTCAGCCAAATTTTGGGAGGACTTGTTGCTGAATCGCGCGGATTGGACACTGATCGGTATCGTCGGTATTGAAGATCCTTTGCGTGAAGGTGTCACTGAAGCTGTCGAACAATGTCGCAGAGCTGGTGTCATCGTCAGAATGGTCACTGGTGACAATGTGTTAACCGCTAAAGCTATCGCTACCAAATGTGGTATCTACCGTGAAGGTGCTATTGTTATGGAAGGTCCAGACTTTAGAAAGTTGTCTGATGATGAAATGGATGAAATTTTGCCAAGATTGAGAGTTTTGGCGAGATCTTCTCCTGAGGATAAGATGAAATTAGTTATGAGATTGAAGCATTTGGGTCAGACTGTTGCTGTTACTGGTGATGGTACAAACGATGGTCCAGCTCTCAAGGTTGCTGATGTAGGATTTAGTATGGGTATCGCCGGAACTGAAGTAGCTAAGGAAGCATCTTCTATTATTCTGATGGATGATAACTTTGCTTCCATTGTTAAAGCTATCGTATGGGGTAGAATGGTCAATGAATCCATTAAGAAATTCTTACAATTCCAGCTTACTGTCAATGTCTCTGCAGTTATCATCACTTTCGTTACAGCTGTTGTCGATCCAAAAGACGGTTCAGCACTCAGTGCCATTCAACTCCTTTGGATCAATTTGATTATGAATACTTTTGCAGCTCTTGCTCTTGCTACCGACGCTCCTAACCCCGAACTTCTCAATCGACCTCCCGATTCTAGAAAAGCTAGTTTGATTACACCAACTATGTGGAAGATGATCATCGGTCAAGCAATTTTCCAACTTATTGCCATCTTCTCCCTTTTGTATGGAGCTGCATCGAAATTCCAAACCCCACTATATACTCTCGGATATAACAATCCTGAACTCCGTACTATGGTCTTTAACACATTCGTTTGGTGCCAACTGTTCAATGAGATCAACTCGCGCAGCGTCACTGGCAACTTCAATGTATTCAAGGACATCCACAAAAACGCTTACTTCATTGTGATTTGGATCTGTACCGCAATCGTCCAAGTGATTATCATTCAATTCGGCCAAATCGTTTTCCAAACCATCCCTCTGCAAGGCTCTGACTGGGGCATTTGCCTAGCTATCGGTTTTCTGTCCCTTCCCGTTGGTGTCGCTATCCGACTAATCCCCACAGAAATCTTCACCTCGATCCCTTCCACTGGTCTCAGAAGATTCGAAAGTTTAATGCCAATGAGTTTGAGTCGAACTCGATTCTCATAAATTTAATTTTTATTTTTAATAATAATATTTTAATTTAATTCAGATTCAAGGACTTTTTTAATTATAATAAAATAAATTTTTTTAATTAAATACAATTTTTTTCATTTTAAAAATTAAATTAATATAGTTGAATGAAAATTATTAAAATATAATTTATATTTGTAGTTTAATAATTATTTTTCCCGAGTAAAGATTTAAATAATAAATTAAAATTAAATTATATAATATAGTATTCAATATGATTATAGTTAAAATAAATATCAATAGAATATATTACTTGATTAGAAAGTATAATTATTATAAAAAATAATCATTAAAATAAAATTTGATATTAATCAAATGATAAAAAAATTAGTAATAATAGTTGATAAATAGAAATCAATCTTCACAATATTTGCTTATCTTTGAATAATACTATAGATTTATCCAGTTGAATCCAGTTAAAAATATATAAAATTAAAATTTTAAATCTTATAAGAAATTTTAAAAAGTGATTACTTAATTATATAATTCTAAATCTATAACGTATCAGTTTATAAATTACAGTATGCTTTGATAATAAAGTTTATAGAATATAATTTGACCAAAGCATACTTTGTAATGTGATCTTGTTAATAATTCAAAATAAGTTGAGTATGATAGAAATTATTATATTAATAAAACAAATCATAGCTTCATAGAAAAAAGACGGTATTTGAATATTATTCGTACTGTCAATACATTACCACGAAAACAGATAATGAATAGATAAATCAAACTCATATCAATATTGATGATAAATTATAAAATAAAATGTAAAATAAAAATCAATATTACATCATTAATGATATCAATTCAATAAATTAGATATATTCATTATTGGAAATGAATGACACAATATATTTTTAAGTTATAATATAGACAAATACCAAACCAAAATATTTGTATTTTAAATTTTCTATGAATCTATTCCAAAATTATTAAGCATTGAATAATTTTTAAATACAAATGCCAATAACATGGTATATATTTAGATTTTTTTGAAGTTTTTTTATATTGCAATAAAAAATTAAGTTAACATCGATTTTAAAATATTTATCTAGCAAGTTATGCAATTATATTATATTTCAAAATACTTTGATTTTCAATTTATAACCAAGATCATGGAAAAAACATTAGTTTGAAAGTTTTAAGTTCCATAAATAAACAATTAGGTCAACAACTTATAACCAATATTTCTGATATTAGACGAAACAATAATTGGTCAATGACTTAATATATTTTAATGGTAATATCATTCAAGTTGCTAATAAAGTCAAAAGATCGACTATTTAATTAAATTTAAATTTTTTACTCTGTATTTTGAATAATTTTCAGTTTTAATTTTTCTTAATTTTTCCTTAAAAATAATATATAATGCTATTACCTAACAATCATAAATCTAGTTAAACTTGTTTTCATATTGTGATTGCTATATTTTCATGTTATCTCTATTGATATAGGAACTTAGTTGATAATTTAAATAAATACAGTTGTAACCATAAAAGAAAATATATAGGGTAATGCAAAGATGGATTTTCAAAAATAAATTAAATTCGATTTAAACACAAATTAGTTAATAGGATAAAAAAATAATACTTATATTATTTGATAATGAATAATAAAAAGTATGATTATTAATGAGATAAATTGTAATAAGTAAATGTTTAAGAATTTGATAAAATATAAGAACAAGTGTTAAGCCATGGTTATTAGTCAAAAAAATAATTATAAATCAGATTTATGATCAAAAATTATTGGAAAATAAATGAAATTTCTTTGAAATATCAAATAGTGCTATGGCTGCCTAGATGGTGACTTGACAGAGTGTCTTTGCCTTGCCATCTATTTCCCTATGGGAATGTTACTCCGGAAGGCAGATCGCTCTATTCTAAAGGTCTCATACTTTGGAGGATCTATCTCGCCTCTACACACTGTCTTTAGCCGACAATTAGACTATAAAAGAATAGATGTCATAAGTCTAACCAGGGAAGATCAGCGCATCTCCCACTAGTTAACAACATCCTTTCATCCTCCCAATAAAGCCTTCAATTTAGTATTGTCACTTAAAAGCAATAGCTTACCTGCCTGAGTTACTTATCCATTGCTAGCAACAAGCATTACAACAATATAATACCAGTTAAAATATACTAAGGGTTTAGCATTTTTCGGTTTTCATAGTTGAATGCCAATATACAATATATATTATTTGCCCTTAATAATAAAATCACTTAATATAATATATATTACTATATATATTATAATTTATTTGAATTTATATATAATTTTTTGATATTTTGAATTTATCTTTAAAGTATCAATTTTCTTCCATATATTTTCCAGCTAATTTAAAAGATAATTATTCAAGAATTAGATATAGTTTAATTATTAAGTTATTAAGTATTACTCTGTAATCCTTAAAAACTAATACAAATATATTAGTTTCATAATTTGATATTTATCTCTTACTAATATATCTTTTAAAATGATATTTGATTTTTAAACAGATTAAAATATTATTTTTAAAAATATATGAAGAATAATATTAATATAAGAATAAAAAAATATATTATTAAAATTTAATCATTTATTTTCTTTAAATAAGGAGTTTATTAAGATATAAGATTATATAATACTTTTAAATTATTATTTGCTATAATTTTATTTAATATTCAATAAAATAAACTAATATATAATATTATTATATAATTTATTAGAATTAAACAGAATAATAGGCTCAAATTGAAAATTAATAAGTTGATACTAATGAAATTATATATTTATATATGTTACCATCCAAGATAATTGAAATTAGCTTAATTTTAATAAATAATTTGGAATATAAAATCAAATTATTGGCCACAGGTATTAATAGCTAATATTTGATTGAATTAATTAGCAAAATATTGAAAATAATATGATTCTATTACTAATAATATATTATTAAAAATTCATTATTTCTCAACAATATATTACTTCATATTTAATAATATAAATTTTTTTATAAATTGTTTCAATTAAATCCAAATGTTTATTAAAATTGAATTATGATAAAATTTACTAGAATCATGGTAACACAAAGCCAAAATCAGAAATCATTGATTATCTTTTTAGACCAATTTTAAATAAAAACTGATATAAATAATGAATAATAAATAATATTGAAATAAGATGCGAAAGAATAGTGATTTATTAATGATCAGGTCAGATAGGATTTATCGCAATCTAAATATGTGTAATAATGAGAATAAGTTAATTAAACAATAGTGAAAATCGGTGATATATAATATAATTGATTTAGCCTTAATAAATTATTTTTGGGATTCCAAATATTTTATTAAAACAACATTTTATCAGTATTTTTAATAAAATAATTTACATATTTTATTTTATCCAAATTCGCAAGATATAATTCAGTCATATATCTTTAATAAATTTTCAAACAAAAATTGTTCTTAATAAAAAATATGATAAAATATATAATAAGATCTTAAGATATTTCCTTTTTTGATAAGTTACATATATATGTTAATATTATTACCAACCACTTATACTATTATCATCTAATCGAACAATTTCAATTTATCTTATAATTACTAAGTTATTTGTCATTACTTGATTTCACTTTTATTTAGAAAATCCAGTAATAGATAGATAATATCTGGTTTTTAAGATATGAATTAATATTGTTAAATAAAGCATAAAATAAACATAGACTTAGATTTTACCTTTACTGATTTTTATATAAGCTTTGACCTCAGAAAAACATAATAATATATATTCATAATAAAATAAATATTTGGATATGAAGATATAACCAAATAATTTTATTAAAACTATTTATATTAATCTAAAATATATTTTTTTATAAAAATTTATATTAAATTTAATTCTAATTTGTTTTAATATAATCAATTTAATATTAATAATTAAAAAGTTTAAAATATTTTTACTTATATTTTGCAATAGATAATTCTATAACTTAGTTAAATATTGATAATTTTAGTGACAAAAAAATAAAAAGGTAATTATAAATTAATAAATATCATTATATTCATTATTATTTATCAAATTTAATAATTTGA
>JNEM01000047.1:0-17120 GCA_000697335.1 Conidiobolus incongruus B7586 | reverse complement strand
TATATAGATATAATGAAATAATATTTATTACTAAGATATTTTAAAATATGATATATAATTAAAAAATTTTTTGAATGATATTTATAAGAAAATTTAAATAATTATTTATCTTAGTTTTTAATATATTAGGATTATATATCTTGAAGTTTATTCATTGTTAAAATATTATAGTAAAGTATCAAAAAAAAATCTCTTTTTTTATAAATTTTAGTTTAAATAATTTATTTAATAAATGACAAAAAGTTTGACTTCAATTTAACTAAAAATCAAAAAATATCCTTTAGTCATGGACTAACAAAACTAGCCTGAATTTAAAATAATAACAATAGCTTAAGTATGAGATTGTTATGGACAGGTATATTCGAAATATAATAATTATAATGACTTGTTTTTTGGCCTATCTTCCATATTTACCCAATAATTATCCTTATGATTATAAAGATTTTGAGGATTGAATTTAGGAAAGAAATTTAATGAAATTTTTACTAATTTAAAATTGAAGATATAATTTTTTTACTTTTTTAATACTATATAAACAGGTCAGGTGATTAGCATTACTATAAAATTACATTGTTGAAAGAGGATAAAGATAGAAATTATTAGAATATTATTTCCCCTAGTTTTTTATAATTTATTAAAAATAAATATTTCATATTACAAAACTTATTTTTCAAACCACTGTATATTTCGTGATAGTTTCTAAATGAAAATATACCTATAATACCTAATATATTTATAGGACGTTTTCTTTTATTGAATAAAATATAAATTTGAAATGCACTATGGAATTGATAAATTGATATTGATGAAACTGGGAAAATTTCAAAATTGAGTTGTTGGTAAATAGGTGAATTACTATTATTATGAATAGTTCTAAGATCCTCTAAAAATTCCAAAGTAATTAAATAATCATATTTTCAATTAAAAGATTTGAAAATTATTGAACGTAATAACAATTCAATTTAGTTTGAGCTCCGATTAAAAGTATATAATTGCTAATCATTACTTTAAATATTTATATATAATTTTATTTGAAAAACTGAATGTACCAATTAATCAAGATCTACAGTAACAATTATGAATTTTACACAAAATATTTCATCATTTAATATAATATTTGCGTTAATGATTGAACATTGAATCGAGATAAATTTAAAAAAATAACAATGTATTACTTGGAATCAAACCAACATAATATAATTTTAAATTATCAAATTTCCATTTCAAATAGTAAAAAATTTTCACAAAAAAATAATAAATTCTAAAATGAAAAAATTTCGAATTTCCTGAAAAATAATTGAACAAATATATAAATTATGTAATCAGTCCGATTAAAATTATTAAAACAATTATTAAAAATGAATCAAGAACCTTATCACGTTCTTTGATTAATATAAATTGGACCCTATTCATTAATGAAATATATCGCATAATTTTTAAATTAATTAAATATTACAAAGACCAAATAAACAATTAATTTTAATTCTAAACCATATTATGAAATAATAGATAAAAATATTAATAATTGATTAAAAATTATAATAAATTGAACATTATTTGAAACCGAAATTGATTAATAATTAATTATATTTTAAATTTATATTTAACAAAATATATTAAAACCCATTATATTCAGTTTGATTGAATGTTTTTGGATTGATGTTTATTCAAAAATAATACTCAATAGTTTAATGGATTAACTAAATATAGTAGATTCTAATAATTAAATCATAGTGTTTAATTGCATAATTTAGTTATTGATATTAAATTAACCAATTCTAATAATGATAAATATTGTTTAAAAACTAGAATCGTTTAACTTGAAATTGGTTTAATTCAAAATATTAAAGGAGTAAATTCCAAATTACTCAACAGAATGTGTAAGTGCTAGAATTGTTTAATAGCTTAGGTTGCAAAAAATGATTCCAATTATTATAAAAAATCAATTTAAATAAAAGATTCTAAGATCCACTACCAGAGTGAGAGTGAGGGATTTAGCTAGTAGGAATAGCATCCACCCATGAAGTCGATTTCTATTGGCTTTTTGAATGGTAAGAGATGATGATGCAGTCTCTTTAATCTTGCCAAATGCGTCAGATGTGCCATTCCTGAATGATGCTTGGGAATTTGTAACAGTTGAGAGAATTAGAAGGTTATGCTTGAGAATTTAATGAATATCGCTGATTCTAAATAATATAATCGGTTAAATTAATAACGATGAAAATAAGAAAAACTAGAATGATGATGATTAAGGATTGGAAAAATAGGTCTAGATATATAGTAAAAATGAATTTATTAATATATAATTTATATGTTACCATTTGGGTCTACTCCATATTTGGGTATTGTTAAATAAATTGAATTTTTGATTATTTATATAATTAATTAAGATGTAGGGGGTGGCAGAGATGTGGTAGGTTGCTGTGTGGTGTTGAGATGGGTAGGTGAAGTGGTGGCTGCCGAATCCTGGTAGTACATGCCAGAGGCGGGAGCACTTTCTTCGGCTAAATCAGGAAGTCCTGAGAATGGATGCTGAGCAGTGGATGTGGCCATTGACATTCCCCTTGAAAGGAAATTAGCTCCAAATTGCTGATTGTTGACCATAGGATTGTTAAAGTTGCTAAGACTTCCGTCGAATGACAAGTTATTGGCATTGTTGGGGTCGTTAGGATGGCTCATTCCTGTTGGGTCATTAGCTTGAGGGACAACTGGTAATGAATAGGATCTACTACGAGCGATGCTATCTTCAGTGGGTGTTTCGGTGGGAGCGGGGCCAAGAGAGGATTCTGGGGCCATACCTACACCATAATGCATCCTGCGCACACCACCAACATCTGGAACTGATCCCATTCCAGACATGTTGTGACCTACAGAAAGGCGGCGGTTATTTGCTTGTTGAGAAGGGTTGGAATGTAAGCTGGAAATAGTGACCAATTCAGGAGAATGCTGTAATAGTTTGCGAACTTGCATTTGTAAAGGCTGAGCAGGGCCTTTGATAACATGCTTCAAGCATTGAGTAGCTTGTTGATTCTCGGTAAAATCACTACAAGGAACCCAATTGGCGTCAATCACGTGGGGTGCACCTGGCATAGGGCTTGTTTGAATATAGAAAGAGGGAGGTGCATTTAAAGTAATTGTAAGTCGAGCAAACGAAAGAGCTCCAACAACGAGTTCTAAGTGGGTGATTGAGCTGTAGGGGAATATGATTTGGAATTTGGTGAGATTTTCACCGATTAACCAGGACATCTGTCTGGTTTCGGGGCAAAAAGTGCAGGAGAGATCGTCGGACTTGACAGGCATACGTTGCCAAGTTCCAATAGCTAACATATTACAAGGAAGTGTATTGCCCAAATCAGACCAAGATCCAGAGCTGAATCGATCATGGCGACCTTGGGCCATGGGACTGGAGAAAAGTCCACCTTCCTCACTGAGATAAGGGGAGCTCTCGGGAAAAGGGCTGAAGCCACCGTGGGGAAGCATTGACATATCACCATGAACCATATCACTTCCTGATCCAAACCCACCAAAAGAGTGATTGCGCTTAAGGGGATGTGGCTGCATGCCGGTGAGATCGCCAGGATACCCACCCATCATCAAAGGAGGACGATAGCCTCCAGCACCACGAGGAAGTCCGCCAAAGCGTTTTTGCATCATCTTAACTTTGGCACGTCTGTTTTGGAACCAGATCTGAACAGAGCGCTCAGTCATGTCAAGACGTTCAGCAAGCATCTCGCGAACTCGGCTGTTGGGGGAGGAGTTTTTGAGAAAAGTATCTTCGAGGATGGCTAACTGTTCAGGAGTTGCTCTTGTCCTCCTTCTGTTGAGATATGCGCCTTTATTTGAGTTGGGGGATGATGGAGTGGCATCTTGGCCTGCTGATTTAGGTTCATCAGTTGTAGGTGGAGTTGCGACGGTATGACTAGGATTGGCTGCTGAAGATGTATTATTAGTAGATGACGTTATTGAGGAATCATGGGATGTGGAGGTGGCACCCATAGCACCTTGAACTTGAGTTTGTTGCTGATAGTATTGATCAAACATTTGGTTATGTTGTTGAGGATGACCATAATGGTAATGTTGCTGAGCATTATAGTGATGTTGTGAAGACTGTTGGTGAGAGGCAATACGGTTAGGATCCATTGAAGGATTGGAAAGATCAGCGCTAGCAGATGACATGTTGAAGAGCTGGCTTAATTAATGGAATCAGGGGTAAACAAATATGTTGTGATTAAGATAAGGTTGAAATATTGGATTGCTAGATTGATGAGGGGGAGTCGATAATCAAGCGATATTGTGGGGTAATCTTAGATATGAATTGTCTACTTTGGTAATTTTCAGACTATAATTGGCGTAAACGCAGTTTACCTGATTATATAATATAGAAATAACCAAAACTTGGAATTGATTAATATACAGAATACAAGTGGAAGATTAAAGTCCCAAGTTGAAGTGGTCAAAGAATTCGAGTTGAGCTACCTTGAATATATGTATGAAAGGAAAGATAAGGTAGTGGTGAAGAACAGTTGAAATCGGATGTATTCAACAAGTCCGGGATTTAATAGTACAGGCTATTGCAAAATGCAACTTTAGAATCAATCGTTAATCGTAGCTGAGTGCTGAAAACTAATCAACACAATGAAAACAAACAGTGCAGAACTGATTGAAATAAGGAGATATGAAAGTTTGTCGTTGGATTCTGCTGGATAGGGGTGTATTTATATGATTTATGGTAATTGTTTGATGGACTTGGGATTGGAAAACTTCACTATATCCAATTATTCCATTCCTCCCTCTCCCATCTCCCTACCATTCCACACCCACGACTTCATTCCACCAACATTACTGCTCCATCTGATTGGTGGAATCCATGTGAAAAAGGTGTGTGGACACGTAATGCTTG
The DNA here is from genome assembly GCA_000697335.1 of Conidiobolus incongruus B7586. NCBI lineage: Eukaryota > Fungi > Entomophthoromycota > Entomophthoromycetes > Entomophthorales > Conidiobolaceae > Conidiobolus > Conidiobolus incongruus. The sequence goes on along the minus strand of JNEM01000047.1, from coordinate 12,220 downwards.
GTTGGATGGTGTTAAACGATCGCTCTGGAAGCTGATTGGCCCATGCTGGAACACATTGACCACCATCATCACCTCACTCCCCCTGCTGGCTCCTCCCTACTCGACAATTTCGAAAGATCCAAAACCTCCAAATTCAGCCTTCGTCCCCCATTCTATAAATGGATTGAGTCGGAAAAAAGCACCGGGTTAAGATGAATTTCCTATTTGAAGCTTGTGCCACTTGCACTTGGCCTAGCACTCCCCAATTTCTGACTCTCGTTCAGATAACAAAGATAGAAGCTTTATGTTGGATAAATCCCAGGGGTCAAATTGACCAATACATGATTTCAGCTGTGTCGCAAAACTTTTAAAATACCCGGCTTCAGCCAATTGCAAAAAACTATTGGCCCCTGAACCGGAATTTGGAATTACAAGTATTTGAATGATAGATTTTCATTTGAATAATAGATATTATTGTAAACGGAACAAATTGAGGTGGTCACACAGTTATCAACCTCGCATAGCCATATCAATTTACATCTCTCAGGGACCTTATTAAATATCATCAACACTAAAATTGACACAAAGAAATTGACTGAAGTAATATTTGTCTCGGACTCAAGGTTATTGGTATGATAAACCAAATCAATTATTTCATCATATTGTCATTGTTTTAGTATTCTGAAACTAGTCAGAAGGACAAGCGTTGAAGTATACATGTATAACGATATTAGAGCCATTCATATATTACACCAATATGTTGATCAAGGTAATAAAAACTCGCAAATATTACAAATTATGCGAACCCATTGTCCAATGGAATTAGATTAGTCCGAATAAAAACCGCCAACAATGAGAATAGTCCAACTCAAGCAACAATTAGCCTCTTTACTGTTTATTCAATTCAACTGCGGATGAATATTGTATTGACATATTGCTCCCTATTTCATATGATCAATAAGCTAACTTTAATTATTCTTTGTCTTAGATTCAAGTCAACTAGACTCCCAACTTTTTATTTCTAAATTCAGCCATTTTCCAATTTTTATCCTCTCTCCCTTTCAATACCAAAATTTATTTAGAAAACGGGCAATTGGGCCCTGGTAATTGAGGTCCACATCTAAACGATCAAATACCATACAACTCTAACTAAATCATTACTTTGATGACACATTGTGACCATTTCAATTAGTAGGATTGATTGGTTATTATTGCACAACTGAATTCTCATACGATCCTGCATAAATTAAAATTTTACAATATGAAATGGATGGTAAAGCAGCTTTTACTCTGGCTATAAAATTGTATTCAATATATTCTTCATCAATCAAATATTTTTAACATTAATTTATTTTGAAAAACTAATAATAAATTTTTTACTCATCAATTTAGCTCAATTATCTCACGTATGGATAGAAATAGATAATCGAATACAAATACTAATATAACAAAAAAATTCCAAATCTATTATTAAATTGAATGTATGCTAGTTAACTCCTCAATTTGGCGTGAAAGTGGATTACTGGATACCAAATAGGGGGAGAGGAGCCAAATTATCTTTGATTTGTAATAACTTTCCCAATTCAGCAAACTACTCAAAGTTTATTTTACTATTATTTGAATATGTTTCACTCCATATCCAAATTAGTGGTTATTTCTCTAATTCTTTATTTAGTAATTTGGTCAAGTTTTGATTTTGAAAGTAATACTACTGACTTTGTATTTATTTATCATCCTGTTATATATGATATCTTAGACGTATTTTTAATTAGGTGAATGATTGTATTATTTTTGTCACTATAATAAATCATCACTTGAAATTATTTTCCTATTTTCTCATCAGAAAATTTTTAAAAAAAATTCCAAATTGAATTATATAGTAAATTTAGTAATTAACCAAATTGATCATATATTTGAATCTAAAATTGCTTAAAATTATTATCAAAATATTTAAAAAAAATTACAAAATGGACTATAATATATGTAATCCATTATAATATATACATAATATTATTAACTCAGAAATCTTTTTTATATTTAGGAATACATATATGAAATATAAAATTGACAAAATAAATGAATTATTCTATATTTCTGAATCAAGTATATTTTATCCTTAAAATTTAATAATATAACTCTTTTTACAGCTCTGCTTTGATAAGGAATAATTGATATATCCAATTATAACCAAAATGATCTAAAAATGGTATTATCTATGTTTTAGGGATTTATATTGTTATAAATAGTTTGGAAAATTGCGTTTAATAGAATCAATACTTCATTTTAAATATATGGTTTTTAGAAAAATTATTCGTCCAAAAAATGAATCAATTGTAAAAAAATTCGAGTATTAGAATTATTTGAATAATTTCTATATTCGTTAAAAACAATAACTATCGAATAATTTACAAATATACCAAAGCGATATTTTTTGAAAACATAGTAATTATGAAAAATTGATTTTCACCAATTTCATCTTCAACAATTTCAGCATTTACAAACTATACTCCCCTCCCCAATTAGTTAGAATCAGCGGTTCTTGGTTTAATTTTAATTAGCAATATTTTTTTATAATGGCATCATAATACCTACATTAAAAAAATTTCAAATTAAAATTAAATATTCATTTAGTTTTTCAAATTTTAATTAATATTAGTTTAAATTTTTGAAATAGCTAATTATATTATTAAATAATTAGACTATTAAATAATGAATAAGAATCAAGTTTGAATTAGTATCAAAAATATAATTATTATTAACTAAATTTTCGATAATATTCATCTTTAATCTTTCTTTTACAATCACAATTATAAATCTGTTTTTTAATATAAACTTAATTAAATGATTATATTAATGAAAAATAATGGAAACAGCAAGATTTTCAAATATTTATTTTTTTATCAAAATTAGATTTAGATTCAATTATTTGATTTATTTTATTTTATTTATATTTTAAATATAAAAATATATTATAAATAAAGTTAAATATATCATTTTTTAAATATAATTGAATAAAATATAAGTTATATTTTACCATTTGAAATATATTAATATAAAATTTGAGTTTCTATTTTAAGAATTAATGGGCCACAATGATTGGATCAAAATCCCTTTTATTAATTAATATCAATTCTGATATCACCACGTGATTACCACGCATTTCGAAGAAATTATTTTAATTCAATTAAATTAATTTTAGATTAATGATTTAAAATTCTCGATAATCTTTGATTTTATTATAATTATCACTTATCATTTTTTTGAGTATACAGACATAATTATATTATATTTTAACAATACCAACAGTTTACTTTCAACATCCCCAATTATTTTATCAACAATGATGAATAAAATTACCTCTACCTTTACCCATATATATGGTGGATTTTTTCCAACTGAAGTTGACCAGAACTTGTTTAAAAACAACAATATTTTTTTCTCAAACTTTAAATCCCATTAAATTTTAAAAACTATTCTTATTTGTAATCAAATTAATATTTCGGGGAAATTGTTCTTGATTAGATATTATTATTAAGTAGATATTAACATCTATAACTTGATATGATGTAATAATCGCTGTTTTATTATGGCTATTTAAACATTATTCCGTTGTTTTTGACTTTTAAATAGGATCAAGTTTGTAATGGATTTAATATATTTATTGTTGAATGAAATTAGGTAATTATTACAAAGATTCACAAATGTTAATGAGATTAAATTTTCATAATTTGGTTAATATTTTATACCATTAATATCGGAACATATTGAATGACATTTTAAACTCTACATATTATTTTAAAAATGATAGAAAAATCCAAAAATTACTTATTCTATGTAGTTATAAAATTATTCAACTCGAATTTTATAATTAAAAAAAGTTCGAATATCTAGCTATTATTCTTTTATATTCTATAGTATAAATATTAGCAAGAATATTCAGTTAAGTTCTTATGAATATTTTAATTAATCTTTTAAAGATTCTACATAGGATTTATATATCCATTAATATTTTAAATATGAAAATTAGATCAATAGACCAATTTCTGTCTCAATGATTCAACTTTTGAATTATATAACTTTACAATTTCAACAAAATTAATAAAAATGCCAAATCAATATATTTTAATAAATTTAGCTAAATTAAAATATTCGGTTAATTGATTTTAAACTAATCACTAAAATAAAATAATGAATAATAATATATTTATTAAAATTTGTCAATTTAAAAATTAATTTGCAATAAAAAATTTTAAAATAGGATAATAATATTTGTAAGCTCAATTAGTCTTAAAAATGATAAAGATATTCAAAGGTAATTTCTCTAAACATAACATGGGATTGATCTCCCTCAACTCCCTATTGAATGACAGGGAGGACCTGAATAATAGTGAAGTGAACTTTTAAGGATATCCCCAATTTCAAGCCTTGGAACATTACTTATAAAGTTTCAATTCACTTCAATAATCTTCGATTAAAAATTTAACACGTTAAAATATTTCATTTCGATTATGCACTTGAAAATGTCAAAATTCAGGAATGAATATCCCTTTGGCAGTGCTTAGATTACTTATCAATATATAGTCATTAACAAATATTATAATTCAATTATATATTATAAAATGAATGATTTTAACGCTTTCAATATCTAGAATTATTGATGATTATCAAATTACTACAATCTTATTAAAAAATTTTGATTAAAATGCCTTTTGAGTTTAATTCATCATTAATCAATGTCTATTATCTGAATATAATAATATTCCCATAAATGAAAGGAATATATATGTTTATATAGACGGAAAAAAATAAGTGTGATATATATTCTGTTTATATCTAAATTTATATTCGGAAAATAATTTTTATTTTAGTTTAAAATGAATTAACTTTAGCCATTTATTAAATAAAAATCTAAAATTCCTGATTTAATAAAATGTAAAAAAAAGTTATATTATAATAATGTGAAAAATAGAAAAATAGAAATCAAAATGAGAATTTTTATAAAGGAAATTATAATCATATTTTAACCCAATGTTTATATATATATATATATATGGTTAGTTTTTTCTTTAACAAATATTAGATTGATATCAATTTATCATAATTGGTTGATGGAATATTTACATAGTGTACATCCATGATGCTTTTTTGGTTAATTATGTAAAAATATCGTCATTTTCTCTTAATTCACTCTATTTTCACAAGATAATTCTAACAATTGTGAAATTCCTGAAAAAAAATCTCATGTTCAAAACTAAAAAAAATTGAATTAGTAAAAATTTTAAAATTTTATGATATTAACAATTTATTATTTAATTACCAATCATAATGATATTAATTATAACTGATTGAAAAATACACAATTCAAATTTCAAAAATTTGCTCTAATTTATCAATATTTATTAAAGTTAAAATATTAATAGTTATTATTATTAATCAGTATATATAAAATTTGAAATTTTCAACAAAATATTTTAGTTAATTTTAAAGTATAAATATAATAATTTTATTATACAATAATTCATTATTCATTTTAAAATTATAATTAATTATTAAATAAAAACCATTTAGTGTTTTATTAGTTAAATTCAATTTACCGATAGTAATAAATAAATACTATTAAAGTAAATGATATTTATATTGACGTCATTCATTATTTCAGAACTTTTCAACTTTAAATATGAATTATTCATTCATTTACAATTATTATATTATACCTGTGACTTAATTTAAATGTTCTATATTTATAAACAATATAGAACAATACAATTAACTTTTTCAAATATGAATCATTTTGAAACTGTTTTTTATAAATCAATCAAACTATTATATATAATATCAATTAAGAAATTTTATAATAGTTAATGGTTGAATTTATATAATAAAAATATTTATTATTATTCATTATACAATCTTTTTCAATAATTAAAACTCTTGCTAATGTTAAATCTCTCTCTAATTGAAATTATAAAAATGTAGAAATTTTATATAAACCTCAAGTTTATTATTTAGTATTTTATATTAATTTATAATATTAATACGTAAAACATCTTGATAGTGATATATAAAACCTCAAAGCTTATTTTTTTGAATAATTATCAAAGTGATTCAAAATCAATTCAATAATTTTTATTTTTAGTATTTTGTATTTGGTAAACATAAGATCTACAGTGAATAATCTTCGATATAATATAATGTAACAAAATTGCATTTTCTAGAACATCAAAGTCCATATAACTTTTTCATTTTGATAATGATTTCATACAGTCAATATCAAGAACAATTTATCTGATGTAAAAGAGATGAAAATGTTAAAAATTTATATTATTGTTAATCATTTAAATTAAAAATGAATCAGGAGCCACGTTCATTTATTGCAATTAACTTAGTCTACTAATTTCCGGGATTTTATATTACGCATAAATTCATTTAATTTTCTTTTGAAAAAAAAATCTAGAAAATCTCTCATAAACTTTCATAATAATGTTAACACCATTCCCCCTAGCTTTCACCTTGTATATAATTGAAATAATACATGGGTGAAAAAAAGATTTTTCATTAAACAGAGTTAATTAATTTGGAATCTATTTGATCATAATAAGGTAAGATTGAATTCAATCTATTCATATTAACCTTATTTTTGAAATATTGCTTACTTCTAAGCAATTTAATATTAGGAATTAATTTTATTAATAATTTATAATGTAATATTGTTACTATATTCAATAAATAGTATAATTTATTTAATCAAAATTTTATCTTAATCAGAGATTTAAATTCAATTATAATAATATTAATTAACGAAAAATATTGGTAATACAAAATCCACAAATATTAAATCAGCAATTTAATAATGCATTAAATGTAAAGTGTACTTGTTACATTCACCTCAGTTTCTCCAATTTATTCGATTCAATTCAATTTTTGGTATGTTTTTTCCAACCATTGTATCATTGCATTATTGTTAATATTGAAATATTATTCAGTTTAATAGGTTTTAAACTAGTTTGTATTCTCTGCTTATTTCATATATATAATTGTTAATTATAATTTCGTTTCTATTATCCAACAGATATCAATTAATTTTCTATATAAATGAATAATTCTATTATATTCATTAAATTATAATAAATAAAAAACTTATTATTAATATAAGAATTTTTATTATTACAAAGATTTATTAATATATTTGTAATTTAAAATATTACTATCAATTTGGATAACGTTATACAATAAATAAAATATCCGAAATAATATCACAATTTTAAATTACATTATGAATAGGTCAACAAATATGGTAAGGTATAAATTCAATATATTTCATATTATTGATTAATTACCTATTTAACAATTGTGCTATATTATTTTTACTTATAATTTGTATTAAATCAATGAATTAAACATAATATTTCTACTATAATATCACCATATTATTATACTTTATTTTTTCAATCTTTGATTATTTAACAAAATAATCTAAATTATCAAATATAAGTGAATTTGGTTTACAAATTCGATATCTTGTAATCTCTATAATTTATTATTGAATAAATATAATTTTAGAATTATCTCCAACTTTGAAAATTTAATCATACTTATATATCAATTTTAATATTAAGTAATAGTTTATTTGCAAATTAAACATTTCAATGATTTTTGAAAAAAGTTTGAAATTATATCTATACCATCTGGTAAATAATTATTTAAATCATTGTACAGAATCTTTATTCAATTAAATAAATATTTTATTGATATATTTTGATATTAAAATTTGAATCTATTATTTCCGCAGATAATATATAAGCTGAATATATTAATATTTATTGGCATCAACAATCTAAAAGGAATCATATTATCTCTTTATCTTTTATATAACTGGCTATTATTAATAACATTATGAAAGTATTCAGTTCGTTCTATCAAAGTATATTATAAATTTATAAATTCTCCAAATATATCTTCATATTTGTTGATTTAAAAATAATAAATTACAATTATTCATTTATCCAGTAAAAATTACAATTACTTTTTGGAATTGAAATATATATTGTTATATACTATAACTTTGAAAAGAGTATAACCTATAGTTAACTTGAGTTCAGGTCGGATTCTTAAATATATACATTTGCATATATTGTTACATATTATGTATATTTGAGGAACTTTTTAACATCTAAATGGAAAAATTATTGAATCAATTTAAATAGTGAGTAACAGAATGGTTTGTTAATCGATTATGATTATAGAATAATAATGATAGTATTCACATTTTAAGTTTAGTAATTTATTTTAAAATTTATATTGATTATTAAATATTCAATATTAGTAAATCAATAATCGATATGCATAAGAATTGGAATGAGTGTATTTGATATATTCATATATTCTATAATGTAGTTTATACACTCATTTTTTCTAGAATAATCAATCATTAGGTTACGAAATCACTCTTTTAACATAGTAAATTTTATCAAATGAATTTTCAAGTTATTTTTGACGGCCCTACTGGTACACCCAAATGGTATCCGAATTTTTTACAATTAATTATGAAAGTCATGTTATTAAAAAATTCAATTTGAATGAACTACAAAACAATACCTCGATTTAAAGTTGTCAACAAAAATATAAGTTATCCAACTACCAAAAATATCTATATAAAGTTGAATTAATTGTGAATATTAAAATTTTTAAAATTAAAAATAAGCTCAATTACCTTTTAATAATGATAATAAAATTAAAATTTTAAATATATTATTCAAGTTATATTTAAATTGTCATATGTCAAATTAACTACCATTTTCACTTATTAAACTATAGACAACATAATCTTGAAATAACTTGTCATACCAATCTAAAATATATTCCATTAATAAAATCTATATTTAAAGTTAAATTTCAAAATATTCTTTTATTGTATATAATTTAAATTTCCCACACAAATATTAATGGACGATTGATTATTATAATATGGAAATATATATCACATTAGACATATTCAGTCATCATATATTTATTTATTTATTAGTTAATAATAATTAATATATTCATCAATTGTAATGATTAATTTTTAACAATAAATATATCTTATCAAACGCTGGTTAATGGATAAGTATTATCAAAGCTATTTGAAAATAATATCCATTCAAAATTAATATACACCCTATTTCTAAATAGAAATATAAATTTGATCACTGATATGGTAAGAATTTTGATTAAATAAATATTGGAAATAGCTTAAAATAGCGCCTCAGTTTCGTTAAAATAATTAGTTATTAAATATATATATATATATTAATAGATGGATTTTTTATACCAATAATCAATAAATATATGGACAAACTATCCAAAATAGATTATTTTATATAGATTCATCAAATAATTGATTTTATTTTAAGAATTCAAAACTTATGACAAAATGAAAATGTATTTTTAGTCTGAATTTTATATATCAATTAGTAATAGATTATAGTTTTTGTGTGGAGATAGCCATTTAAGGGAATAAGCGAAGACTAAAGAATGAGAATTAAGATGAAAAATTCTCATTAAAGTAGTGGAATTGGTAGAAGAGACAGAGATAGTGAATAAATCATAGTGGAAAGAATTACTAAGTTTGTATGCTAGAATTTGTCAAAGCTGTTTTGGGTAGGTTCACTAACGGTTAATCAAGGACTCAAACATTATCCTGGCGAAATATTCCCCAATTAGGGTCAAGCACCAGGTTTTTCTCTATTAATACATCTTTCAGCTAGTCAATCTGTTCCCCGCTCATTTGCTGAATTTGTTAGTCTAATGTTGGATCGATATAAACCCAATAGATCTGTTGAGTTGTTCCTGATCAATGCATGGATATCTCCAAAGCCGTCACAACTGGACCGCGACAACTTTTGATGCTTGTTGACCGGATCATATGATGAGAAGATTCAATATAATCAACTGATATCATCAAAATCTTCCAAGTTTAAATCATTCATTTAATCAATCGGTCTTCCATTTATCTCCCTGATTCAAATCATTAGCTTGGATTATCTAATATTGACAATTCCTCCATGATTGCTTGAATACTCAACCTCAAATTCCCACTTTCTTCGAGGGGGTTCATTCAAATCAATGATCTGTATCATCAAAAAGAGGGAGAAGGATATTTTTCCGAATATTATTCTCCCTGACGGAATTGGCTCAAAAAATAGTTGCCAATTGATTCATTTCACCAGTCTAATCCACTTTAAACAGGTTGGAGCGATAGAATTGGTACAAAATGTTGTGTTTGAAACTCAACTTTGAAATAAGAGTTATGAATGAATCAGAACATTGGTGTAAACAGTGAAAAAGTTCAAATAAAAATATGAGCAAATGCAACTAAGCATTAAAGTACATTTTAAGTTGATTAACTCATTTCACTCTATTTTGAATGCAATTAGACTTGCATGAGCATAGGCAACTATGAATTCATCTGGTCACAGTTCCTCTATTTAATTAATTTCACACTGAAAGGTGAAAATTGCATTAATCAAAATAACATACTATTTCCAAATATGTCCTATGAAAATATTTCCTAAATCAGTATAGAAATTGGTTATTCATGTAGTTGAAAGATTATTGGCTTTTAACTTGTGTCCTAAAGCAGTAATACCAATTACTCGATTAAGGATCTCTGGATTAAACCAAGATAATAATAGTGGAGACAAGGAGTGGAAATATTCGATTTCACCCCAGTATGCTTTCGGGACCTTTAGATGGGTTTCGGCTTGCACAAAGTACAACTATGCTCAGCCCATATGAGAGCACAGTGTGTCGCATCTCTAAACAGCCACTGCATGGACGCAAGTTAATTCAATTGGCAAAAATGGGTGTTTGCTACCAATTCCAGAGAGCCAGCTGTCCGAAAAGTCTTAACCATATTTGGTACCGACATAGAATATAAAACATTACTCATATCTCATCACCATTCAAATTTTTCAATAATTTGACGCTTTTTTAACAATATTAATCTATAATTAAAATTAATAATCGGTTAAATTTATTGCTTTTCTTTAGATCAAAAATAATATTTTAACTTAAATATATATTTTTTCAATAAAAAAATTTATTAATTTAGCCTAATATTTAATTATTTTTAGTTTAAAAATTATTGATAATATATTTTTTTGTTAAAATTTTTACAATGATTTTTATTGGCTAATAATATTATTATTTGCATATAACTCCGATAATAATTAAAAAATTTCAGATCCTCTATTTTATAATGAATCTACGCTAAATTCTAGATATATTCTTGTATTTAATTATCTTAATTAATTTTCATTAGTTTTTTATCTAACTAATAATATTTTTTTAATGGTTCGAAATCTTGAAATATTTATTTTTCAATATCCGTAATATTCGTTTTTAATTTCGGATTAATAAAAGGTTCAATTAACTATGTTTAAGCCTTAATTTATAAAATTAAACAATCTAGTATCATATCAAAATTATTTAGTTTTCTAATACATCTAATCAAGTTAATAATGTTTTTTAATTAAATAATATAATAGTGATACCCATCAAATGGATTTTAAATAATTTGCAAATTGTATGTGAATCATAAAAGAATTAAAATATTAATAATGTCATACCGAATTGGAAATTTTTTCTATTATAATAAATAAATTTTAATTCTGCAGAAGTGTACTAGTATATATTTTTCATGTAAAAATTTTATTAATCAAATTCAAAATTTTATAGATATTTTCATCAAAATTGAAAATTTATATTCAAAATTCAAATAATTATAAACTTTAATCCCAATTTGATCATTCAATATCAATTTTTTTAATAACATATAATCTTAAAGGAATATATATTAAGATTTTAATTTAAACAGATATTGGATACTAAGTGTTAACTTTGATTTTTTAACACATTTGTTTAATATCATTTGAAGAAATAAGCCCGATAAATATTAAATTCCCAAATTTAAAAATATTTCTATATTTAAATGAGAGTTTGATTATTCCATACTATATCATATCTCATTATTAATAATAGAATTTTAATATAATAAAGATATGAAAAATTTCATATATATTCTATTAAATTTCCATTTATTATATCAAAATTTCTTTTATGTATTTATTTCAATTATTAAAGTATTTATTCAATTCAATTAATTAATATATGTTTATTATATAAAATAAATAAATTATCAAAATTTAAGTTTTAATAATGAAATAAATAATAATAACTATATAAATATTTATTATTATTT
>JNEM01000044.1:0-12311 GCA_000697335.1 Conidiobolus incongruus B7586 | reverse complement strand
TTATATAATTATAATTATAATTATTTTAGATAATTAAATATATTAAAAAAATTCTTATAATCAAATTAGTTAGTAAAATATTAAATATTAGTTTTAATAATATTTATTTCCAAAAATTAAAAGCTTGCCAAAAGTATAATAAAAGTTATTTATAATAGAAAAGAGTATTAATTTTTACTAATTATTTATTGATAATTTCATTTAATTTTGATTTGAAAATTATATCATTATTTAATTTTTGTATTAAAATTATCAAAAATTAAAAACTATAAATACTTTAAATATTAGTAATATTTATTTTCTTATATTAGTCAATTAATATTCCCTTTTTATATCATATTTTTAATGAAAATGATGAATATATTATTTGAATTATATTTAATATTTTATTTTGCACAAAATATTAATCTACAGTAATGGGACAATGAAAGAGTTTTGGAAATTAAGTTTGGTTGAGCAAATATTAAAGGTTGAAGTTAAGACTTTACTTTGAACAATGTTAATTATGCAACCCTTGTATTAGTTTAAAGGGTATGTAAAAAAGAATTATTAATGCTATACTAATATTTATAAAGAGAAATATGCTCAAACTCTCATTCTTTTTGTAATGTATAAACTGAAATTTTATTAATAAACTAATTTAACCATAACGCTAAAAATATCAATTTTATTGATTACTTCAAATTGGTCTTAAAATATAGGTAAAGTGATAGATAAAGATCAATGCGAGTATGACAGGAACTCTAAGTAGTTCATGATATAAGAGATAGGAGGAATATTAAGGTTAATAAGTATATGATTTGGAAAGAGTAGCTCTTGAATGGATTTTGTTCATTAATTATATAGCTCTAAGTAACAAAATGGTTATAATAAGTCAAATAATAATAAAGTAATAAAGTATAGATCAATAATGAAATTCTAGTATAGCTATATCGCTCTATTTCTGGTTATGATGCTGTTACAGAAACGAAAGTTTCTGAACTAAAAACTGATTTTAATAAAACCTTAAAAATGTTATTTAAAATATCGAAGGATATTAGAACCAAATTTTTATAATTTTTTGATAAGTTTGAAGTTTTCAATAAAACTTGTTATCTATTCATATAATCTTGATTTTATACTGAAATAATAATAATTTGGAACTGAGTAATAATATTTAAGATTTAATGATATAATGCATTATAATTGGTTTATTTTTTTAGTTTTGATAAAATGAAATTTAAATGATATTGATTTTAATATTAAAATTAAAATATTTTATTCAAAACCTTGAAAATTTGCGGATAAGGTAAAATTACTTTTTGATTATTTAGTTATTTCAAACAATATAATGTCTTATAAAGTCAATTTTTATATCGTATCATATAAAAAGATATAGCCAAATGTAATTGTTTTATTTTTATTGTATTGCAAATTAAAATAATAAATTAAAATCAAAGATCAAAATATAAATATACCCGGTTAATCAGAACATATTGGCTAACGGCTCATGTGGATACAGAACATTGAATTATGCAATATTTTAGTTGTTACAACTTGACATTAATATTATTCATTTCACAATTTACCCAATAGTGAAATATTTTTAACTATATTAGCAGTAATTGGGGGATAGTTAAAAATATGTTATTCTAGAATTCCTGATATGATGGACTATAATTTTGATATACATATGATATTTTATAAAATATTCAATTTTCTTTGAATTACATGTTAATATATTTTATAAATAACTGCCGTTAATAAAAAATGTAAAAATATATTTATATTAATCAAATAATACCTTATGTTTTGAAGACAAATGATTGTAATTAATGATCAACTCAACATTTTATATTAATATTGTCAGTTAATATCAAAGGCTTGTAGTAGTTAATCTATTTTAATACCAATACGATCAATTTTGTTCATCTTATAAAATATTTTAGTCGGACATAATGTTAACTGAAATAGAATTATTTCTATATTACTAATTCCAAATGACATATTATATTAAAATAACTTTTTGATTAAAATATATTTAATGATACCTATTGAGTATATTGTCTTGATATTTAAAAAATTTTAATAATTTAGTGTTCAGAATTAGTTATTGTATATCAACCACTACTGTAACCATTAAAATCATCATTACATCATTTTTCAATTGGAGTCATTGATGCATCAAATAAAATAATAGCATCAACTTGTATATTTTAAAATATTATCAAAATATAACAATGAAATAATTGAATAATCAACTTTACTATTAGTCAACATTTTCAACATTTTTGTATATCAAATTTCTCTTGCAATATATTCGGCTTTTATCAAGATTAATGAGCGTAAAATAGAGATAATGATATTAAAATGAAATATTACTAAAAATATAATGGAGCTTAGATAATTTAACAGTTATTCCAAAAATTATTAATATAAATATTTATATACATTTAAACCTTGGCGTTATAAGTAATATTCAAAATTTCTTATTGTTATAATAATATAACTTATCAATAATATTGAAAAATATGATCTAGAACTAAATACAATAAATATTAATATTTTTTTTGAATAATTTCATTATTATTTTAAATTAAAATATTTAATAATATTGATATATATAAAAATTTTTTTCATTGTTAACTTGTTAAATTTTTAGCTTTTTTTTCTATAAAAATTTCCATTTTAAGTAAGTATATATCCTTTTAGTGATTTAATTTATATTAGCAAAGTATACTTTATTAAATAACTTGGTGTTTAATAATATATAAATAAATTATTTTATCATTTTTGGGAAAAATGTGTAAATATATATATATTTAGTATATTTAATAAAATTAATTTTACCGATTTAATTTTTATTTCAATAATTAATTATAATACTATAATTTATTCATAGTTTAATATTTAAGATTGTTTTTTTGTAAAAAAAAATAAATTCGTTAAATTAATACAAAACATCAAATTTTAAATTCAGTTAAATAACTGCAATCATATTTAACAAAAATGATATAGTTATTTATATCTCAAGGTATTTATTAGAGCGGAGCATTTATGTATATCAATTATTCATTTTAACATTCTTTGATCTTTAATAAATGTTTAAGTTTAGACTATTTTATTCAAATTAATTGAGGTATTAATATTAAATGATAAATTTCAATACATATGCTTGAGTTTGAATGCAGTAATATTAATATTAATGGATATTAAACTAGGTTTTGTTATTAACATGATATAAAACAAATATTTGATTTGAATTATAGCTTTTAGTTCAAAAGTAGTGATAGTGAAAAATTCATGTGAAAAATGACGTTATAGATTAATTAGGTTAGTTTATTGGATGAATCAGTTTAGCTGCATTCATCTCATGTAATGCATTATAATGATAAATACAAAATCGCAATGACCATTAGCTGTTTAGCTGGCTACTTTTGGCGTAAGCGACAGTTTGAGCGTGGATCCTCTCTTGTTAGCAATGGCTCTGTCAAATGCAGCAATTTTGGATATCCGTTTGTTGCTGATAGGATGTTTAGCAACATGCTGTGACACTGGTGTTGCTGAAACGCCTGCTCCTGAGCTGGCATTTTCACAAGTTTGTTGCCTCTGTTTGCGGATCTGATGTGCAACTTTGACTCTCTGAGTAGATAGCCCAAGTTTGGCATTGGCATTTGCTAAGTTTGTGCGAATGGCCTGGAACTGAGGTGTTTGTGTTTGGAAATCCAATTTGGATTGTCTGTATCTGGGCTTTACAATTTTTTGATTGCTGTTATTGTATATAATTTTGACTTCTTTTCGAAGAGAGACATGTTTCTGTTGAGTAGCTGAATCGCGTTTTTTTGATTTGGTGCTCGTTGACTTAGAAGAAACAGGTGGTGGCTGAACTAGCAATTGCTGTAGTGTTATGGGTGCTAACTCTTCAACAATAGGGATTTGAGGCGGCTCAGTCCTCACTTCAAATGTTGTTTTCGGGCGATCAAGTGGTCCCCCTTTAGCTTGTCTAAATTTCACGGCACCATTTGGTTGGTTTGGAGCAAGCTCATTGGAAATAGAATTGCGCTGCTTATGCGAAAATCCGGGTGATACTTTAGAAGAATGGGTATAATTCTTTGAATGCGAGTTTGTATAGTGATAATGATGGATCCCAGCATAATATTCGGGAATTTCAGAATGCTGCTTAGCCATCAACCACTCGTCAACAATTTTAGGCACCTTTTTCAACTTAGTGACAAAGTTCATAAACTTAGAAGAATGAATTTGATTATTGACTTCAAGCATAATCAAAAATAAAGCAAGTATAAGCTCAGATGTGTTTGCTAAAGTTGGACAGTGAATGGAACAGAGATAAAGTTTATATTTGTTTATCAGCAGGAGTATTTATACTCGGTGTGAAATTAAAATGAATTTAGCCCCCTCCTCCATTTGCTCATCAAATTTCTCCTCATAATTTTCAGGCTCAATACTAATTCAACGGTGGAGATCACGTGTATTTGCTTGAAGTGATTGGGAGAATCTGCTTATCATTCTCAAGAATTCAACTGTAATTCCATAATTGGCGCCTATCATTAATTTTTTATTAAATGTTTCATATAAATTTTGATAGCCGCAACATTACGGTATTTTCCCTCTATGCGACCAATTTAATGAGAATTAGCAACATAAACATGAGGTTCTCTCAAGGGTTACAGAATGATTACTAAGTGTAATCTCTTGAGATTCATTAAAGTGCTAGTCTAATAGGATCTGGTGATGATTGGATAATTTGATATCAATATTCTGGGAAATCTAAAAATATTGATGTAATTAATCCTTGTTTTATAATAATATTTGAAAATGATATTTTAAGATATCATCTCGAATGACCAAATATCAAATAATCATCTTTTTTTAATTTACCCATACTGTTGAAAATTTGTTATATTTTTATTCATACGATATTCATTATTTCAATTTATTATAATATTTTTAACATATGATTGATCATTCATAAAATTATTAAATTGAATTTCCAGTTTCTATTACTGTTACTAATACAGTTGAATTATGCTCAATTATTTTACAGAAATGCATCGAAATCAATACACTGATCATGTCAGATCATAAATTCAAAATATTTTTTCCTAAAATATTAATTGATTTATATCAGAGGCCCTACTCTTGGGTTACTAATAGATTTATATGGCCGGAAATTATTAAATTATTGAATTAATTAAATTGTTTTATACATATAGCATTATATTAGCTTTTATTTATGAATTAAAAAATTAAAATTAATAAATTTTAATAAATTGAACCTTTTAATATAGTCCGAAAATAATTTAAAAATAAAACATCTTTATTAACAACTTGTTATTCACATCCATTATTATTATTAATTTATCTTTATATTTTTACAAAAATGTAATATAACAATATAATTAAATAAGTTTAACACACTTGAGTTAATTCATTAATATTCAAACAGCTGAATAATAATTATTATATATTGTAAATAAAATATTTTATAGCTATGCAAGAATTTTGTCAAATTATTTGAAGAGAATTATAGTTGTACAACAACGAATTAATTTTGTGAGACTACCATGAAGACTAATTTATATTTCGATAATTATTCAGCCAATGTTTAATAAAAGTTATCCAATGTAAATAATGTGGACGACTGACTTTAGAATGGAGTTGATATCTTCGTTACTAGTTTAATTGGTTAATTTACACCCGCAATACACCTAGTGACTGATTACATTATTCAATTGCCAATTCATCCGTTCAAGTTTATATTAATAATGGATATCTATTTATTAAAAATATACAATATCCGAAACATTACTAAATATTTTAATTAATTTATATCAACTGATACATATAACATCATTAGCTAATTTCCATCATCCTTTATTTTATTGATAAACAATATATTAAACGTTGAAATATAAATCATATATAATATAAATTATTAAATATTTATTTACAATTTGTCTAAATAATTGATGATAATCTATTGATAAATTTAAGAATGATAATGCTGTCTTAATTTAGATAATATTAAAGAACCAGATATCAAGGAGTTAAACACTTGATCATTGAACACTTTGTTTGGAGTACAGCTGAAACAAGTGAGTTTAGGGTGGTTATTCTCCTTTGACATAGATTTTTGTATATTATTCATGCTCGAATCAATTTGATCTATATTTAGATTATCAATATTAAATATTAGTCCATAGCGATATATCGATCTCAAATCACTAAGATCATATGTATAAATAGTATTGAAAAACAGGCTGGATTTTGAGCATCTCAAACCAATTGGATTAAACAAGTGATAACTGCTAGGTATCAGAATATTTCGCCATCCCAATCCCAAACTCGTTCTAATCAAACTTGCCATTGTTCCATGTCCAAAAGAGGGAGAAAACAAAAGGGTATCTGTAGGAGAAAATTGATTTAAATGCTGTTCATTCAATTTAATCATATTAGGCATACTCACTTCTCCCCATATCTCTTTGGGGTTAGGTTTGTGAGTTTCACTTGTTAATTGCTTGATCTGACTAATAGATGTTGAATAGTAATTGTC
The DNA here is from genome assembly GCA_000697335.1 of Conidiobolus incongruus B7586. Lineage (NCBI taxonomy): Eukaryota > Fungi > Entomophthoromycota > Entomophthoromycetes > Entomophthorales > Conidiobolaceae > Conidiobolus > Conidiobolus incongruus. The sequence goes on along the minus strand of JNEM01000044.1, from coordinate 5,758 downwards.
TGATTTAATCTCATTAGTTATATTATGAATTTCCGAGATGTGAGTAGAGGTAGATTGAGCAATTCCCAATCGTCGAATATGAATCCCATTCTTACTCAAATCACGTAAAACATCTCTTCCAAAAACAATCAGTTTTTGATGTTTTAATTGATGCATTTGATCATTAACAAGTAATGTTAAATGATTTAGTAGTTTGTTATTTAATGACTGAAGCTTATACGTGGAAGATATTCTTTTCGATGGCATTAATTAAAAATTATAATATTTAATTGCTGATAAACAAGGGAAATTTAATACAATTCCATTTTGAATTATCTTTATGGGATGGTTTAAAATTTTTTTAACTCTAATCGATGTGAAAGATAAACTTGTGACTTACGATTGAGTATTTATAATCCTCCTCAACTAAAAAATTGAAAATAATATTATGAATTTATTTGAGCTGGATAACCTCATCTACATTCCTCCAAAATTTATTTTGCTTAATCCTCAGACTAGTCAAGGTTTAGAAATTTTAGACGCTTTTTGCCGGCGTAAAGGAAGAATTCAATTTGACTTAAAACTAATCAATCATAACAATACTCCATTAACTGATTTCGCCATTCGAATAAATAAGAATCCTTTCGGTCTGTGTTTAGCTCCAAAGATCCAATTTCCTCAAGTTCTGAATCCTCTTTAAAGTGTTGATATGACTATTGACCTCAATCTCAATGGAGCTATCGGTCCAGCTGAGTCAATCAACTTGTTACAACTTGCATTTCAAACTAATCTAGGCGTTTTCTTTACACAAACTACATTTTCACTCCATATCCTTTTCAACGAACAGAGATGTCTTGACCAATCTGATTTCCTTCAATTATGGCCTGAATATAGTGCTATTGGCGAGCATACAATTGAAGTTCATAATATTAATCCAATTAGTACAGTTAAGCAAATAAGAGAAAAATTACATTTAAATAATGTGTTTACAGTAGCTGATAGATTAATTGATAATAAGGTAATAATATATACAATTTTTATGATTTATTAAATTTACTAATATATTTAATATTTAGTATTATTTATTTATATCATTTAAATTAGATAATGGAAGTTTATTTTTAATTGAAATTGGATTTTATCAGTTATCAATTCAACAGTGCACTATCACCATTAAACCGACTAACTCGCTACTTATTTATACAATATTAGAAGTCATTGGAAACATTTTAAAATCTTAATAAATCAAAACAAATATTATTTATTAAAGGTCAAAAATATGTAAACATTGGATTTATAAAAGTTTGACAATGGCTAAAATTATGCTGGTACTTGATCGGTTGATTTAAAGGCAATTAATTATTCCAAATAGAATACCAGCAATCATAAATATCAAAGAAATTATAAACCAAATAAAACCACAAAATTGCGAAGGCATATGGCACATTTTTGCAAATCTACTTGCATCACACTCATTTACTTTACGCACGACTAAATCCTCTACAGTATCACAAAGACTGTATAATCCACTCATAACTCTAAATGTAATACATTAGAATATTTTATATTATTAAAGATGATAAACTTACACCATAAATAAGATAAAATACCTTAGACCGATGCCATTTTGGAACCACCATAATAAAGCGATCAATCCTATGAATAATACAGTCAATCCCGTAAATAGCCAATTTTTGGCCCAAAATAAGCATCTCAATAAACATAATCAAATAACTACTGACATGATTTTTGAAGTCAAAACATTAAATCCACAGAATACCATAAAAGCTTCTATTAAAGAACTACCCAAATAGCCTGTTAATATATCAATATTAAGTTATTTAATGTCGAACTATTGAAGTTTACCTGCAGGTAGTGTCCAACAATCAGTACCACCTCTCTACTCCAAGAAATCAATCAGTTAAAACTAGCAATTTTAGTCTATTTATTTACCATTCTGGTTGCTCTCCCTTGTACAGGGTCCACTTCAATAGAAATGATTTTAGCACCTGTACACAGTCCAGCTAGAGCATGACCCATTTCATGAAATGCTACTGTGACTAACTAAATCAAATTAAGTGGATAAATAAATTTAACACTCTAAAAGTAATAATTATACTTTAAATGGGTATAATGTAGTTCTAAGATAGGGTACATTCCATAAAAACAAAATAGCTACTGAATACCCTGCAATAATGTGAAGCATCTTGGTCTGATCTTCGGTTGGTGTAAGTGAAATTGGCGTCTGTTGAGAGATTTTAAAAATTGGATCTATAAACTAGAACAAGGATTAAATTAAATCAAATTAAATATAAAAAATATGTTTGTATTAAGATGTTATAATAAATGATAATAAAAACATGAAGCTTAGCGAATAGTTACAAAGACTATCAAAATCGTTCAATTGACCTTTTTATTCTAATTTTTAGTGTTAACTTTATATTCATTATTTTGTGGGGATCTAAAATCAATTTTGCTTATATTAAATTTATTAAAATTAAATGATTTAATTACAATCCAACATCATTATTATACGTCAATAAGCAATTTTATTCTTTATGAAGAATACATAATATAAATTCGACCATTTCATTATATCTTTTTTAGATCTGATATATATTAATATAATAATTGAAATTATATGTTTTATTATAAATTTAGTCCAATTAAATAAAATAAAATTTATTCTAAAATTTGTTTTTAATATATTAACAAAGTTGAGGGTTAGTTAAAAAATTGTGAAATATTAATTTAAATTAGTATATAAGGGTTTTTATATCATAAAACTGAATCGAATTTATTTTTATTTGACATTTTATAATATAATATTTTAAATATAACCAGATGATATGTTTATAATTCAATAAACTGTAATAATATAGATATTAATTATAAGCATGATTTTTACACTATATTAATAATAACTTAATTTTTAATGATATAATTTATATCTGAATTTATTAGTTTAAAATTTTAAAGATAACAGATGTATTATAGATTATATTACATCACTTAAATACTTTAAATATTATTTATAAAAAATTAAAATGTCAAAACAAAGGGATCAAATCGATATTTTATTTGTAAATCAAAATATTCATTCATTAATTTCAAATCCAATTAAAATTAGATGGTTTATTTTATAGACTAATAATATGAATTAGTCATTTTGCAATCTGTGAATATTATATCTTTTAATTAATTGCTGTTAGTCTTTTTGGGGTAACATCCTTTATTTCTTTAGAATATAATAATTTTTTCTATTAATGTTAAATTCCTATTGCTTTAAAATGCTTGATCTAATTTAAGTAGAGATATAAAAATAAAATTTAATTTATAATTAATATATCATATTATATTTTGATATTATTAATAAACGATTCACTTATAACTAAATATGATTTTGATATTATAACTTAATAAATCAGTATAAATAGTAATATATTAACAAATATATACTGAATTGAAAGTTAAATTTATCCATGATCTAACCAAGGATATGTATTTAAAGTAATATGATAATTTTTTCGAAATAAATAGATTTAATATAAATTCCAATTAAGTAATGCTAATATTTGGAAATATATTTGTACTCTAATCAATAATAATACAAATGAACAAAATATGGTATATTTGATAAATTTATTAGAGTTTACAATTTCCAAAATATTTAATATTTTTATGTATATTAATCAAATAATTTATTTACATTTATCAATTCAACATTCAAGCTGAAATATATTCCTATAATTAACTTTAAAATATTGCCATATAAATTTTGAAATAATAGATTGATTTTTAGTGATCCAAATATAGATTTACATATATTATTTTAAATAAATTGTAGAGTTAATATTTTATAATGAATTCAAACCAATTTTTAAACATAAATTGGTCCCATATGAAAAAATCTAAAATTAATTAACATAAAATCAATTATTTCAAGTGATAATCAAATTTAATCAACTCAATTTATCTAGATTTAAATATGGTTCAGATATTTATTAAGAAATCTAACAGTACCAATAATAATGAACTGATATTAATAGAACTTCAAGGAACTTTCGAAAGTAATCAACCATCTTTAAATAATTTAACCATTGGTGACTTGGACTTGACTGATGAGGTAATTTTTATTATTTACTCTGTTATAGCATATTACTCATTTTGATAGAATCGTCCCAAACTTAATATAGGCAATCAGCAGCTCATCGGTACACATACAGTTTTAAAGGAACCATTGGCTTTAATTGTCAATCAAAGCGGCCATCAGGAAACTCAAAGTTCAAATAATTTAAATTACGATTTACGGTGCATAATCAGAGAGAAACTCTTGTTCGAGGGTCGTCCTGGATTAGTCACCAATCAGATCAATTAATGATCACCTCTACGCTGAGGAATTCGTGTTGGTAATTTAGCTTGTGTACTTACCACTGCACCTTCGAAGATATATGCACATTCTGTCTTTTCTCCATTTTGAAGGCGGATATTTCCATAATATCCTAAAGGAAGTTCGCATCGAGTACAATTGAAGCGTTTCTGAAGCTCTAAACCCTTTTCTCTGTAATGTAAATAGCATTATTAATAAATAGCATATTAAATACAACATAGCAATAAAATACCTTTTAATTAATACAGATTTATGGTCATTCACATTCAATTTGAAATTTAATTCATCTTTATTTAAAATAAAGCTTCTATCAGTATTTCTTTGATTTATATTTTCAATTAAGTTATCCATTATTAGACAGTATTCGCCACATATGCAATAGTATACGTTAATGGATTGGGTTTCTAATTTTTTAGAATTTTGGTCTGATGTTGATACTGAGAATTTCGAAATAACTTTAGGCATATTAAATAATTGAGGTATTGAATAAATGCAATTTGGAATTCAATTAATGCAAATAAAATGGTTTATTTAAATTTAGTATCAAAGAGTAATCATTATGGGATAGATAACTAGTTTGTTTTAAATAGTTGAGATAAAAATATATATTTTGAAGAATGATAATAACAGGTAGATTTGAAATAATGAGCTAAATTATTTATAAATTAAGATGTTAATTTTTATATTGATTTTATCAAAATTTCAAATTACTCTTTAAATAAATATAATATGGTATACAAAATTTAATTGATAATTGATCTTATAAAATGATATCGGTGTCAATAGATAAAATCCTAGTATAATTAAATATATTTTATATAATGAAAAACAATATACAGTTAATTTCTGGTGTAAATTATTATTATTGTATTTATATTTTAAATTAAGATAATTAGTGAAAATGTGAGAATATAAATTCAAACAATCCCACAATTTTATTTGGAATATAGTAATCAATAATTTTATTTTTGGAAAAATTGCGTTAAAATCTCTCTCGCGGTCAAAATTCAGCCCAAACCAATTAAGCTTTTACTCGCTTGATTAATTTTGCCCAATTGAAAAATAATCATAACAATGTCTGAACAAGTTGAAAGATCATTCCAAAAGCAAGCTGGTGTTTTCTTGAACAGCAAGAACGCCGCCAAGAAGGCTAAGGGTCTCCGTTGGTATAAGGATGTCGGTTTGGGTTTCAAGACCCCCAAGGAAGCCATTGAAGGAACTTACATCGATAAGAAGTGTCCTTTCACCGGAAATGTCTCTATCCGTGGTCGTGTCTTAACTGGTGTTGTTGTCTCCACCAAGATGAAGCGTACCCTCATTGTCCGTCGTGAGTACCTTCACTATATCCCCAAATACAACCGTTACGAAAAGCGTCACAAGAACTTAGCC